>JXCR01146539.1:0-84252 GCA_002079205.1 Phalaenopsis hybrid cultivar | reverse complement strand
TATATATATATATATATATATATATATATATATATATATATATATATATATATATATATATATATATATATATATATATATATATATATATATATTAAATTTCTTTACGAAGCGAGCGATGAGATTTTGATTTTGACAACCGACAGCTTCCAACGAGCAACTCCTTAACCCAAAATAGTGCCGACAATTCCTGTTGACTCTGTTGGAGATTAGCTTCTCTCTCCATTTAAATCAGAGAATATTATCCTCATACACCGGTAATGTGTTCATGCCCTTTATGAACCAAATTACACTTCTTTTGTTGACATGGTTTACTCATTTCTGTCTTGGGAAAGTACGGTTAACTCTTTTAGACTTCAGAACCGTCTGTTCAACCACCTTTGAATAGAGAGGTTCAATTTTCCATTAAGAACTTTTTAATTTGTGTGGGGTTGGACCCCCAATAGGCGTGTTGGTGGACCGGTCCCACTTGGGCATTGTGCATTGTTAAGTTGCTCCCGCAATGGGTCTTGAAATTCACTTTTTTCCCTTTCGAGTTTGATTTGCTATTTGGCAAATTAAATCAGATGGTGTCGTGCTACACATTCTCTTTAATTCCCCTTATATTAATTAAATCTTTCTACTTTCAAACTATTTATACTAAATTTTAAAATTTTCAGAAATTAAATAAAAACTTATCTGGTCTACATATCAACCTCTATTAATTTTTAGTGCTCGCACTAAGATTACGAGGTATTGGTCGAATAGCTAACGCAAGAGCTTTCTTTTTAAAATCTACTGTAATGACAATTCCAACTCTCATTTTCTCGTGCAACCTGTCGATGAGTCGTGATGCCCACAATGTCACTCCCTCCATCAAGTTTGGAGTCAGAATTGAAGATCTCAAGGATGTTCTCGGGAAAGCCCCATTCGTGATAATGAAGGTCACCGCTCCAGAGGTTCAAGAACCATCTACTGAGTTCAATCTAAATTTCCCTCAAAACTTCCCTTCTTACAAGAAGGTTAAAACTACTGCCGCCACTACACCTACCAAGCCTGCTGCTTCCGCTTATGCAAAGGGAAAATAAGTTATGATCGTTGAAGACTCGATTGAAAAATTGATTGTTCCAACGTCAATATTTGAAATTAGATCAAGTTCGAAGATGATACCATTAACCCGAACCCAAAGGAGAAACCACAGCTGGAAGGTTTGGATGGCTACTAAAGCCTAGATTTCCAAGGAAGTATCTATTGATGATTCTTGTCATCAGAAGCAATCAAGATTACCAGAGACCTATCCACTTCTGCAAGGGAGTAGTTTCCATCCCTTAATAGAAACAAATGGGTACGAAAGTATCCAAAAGATTGTCGCTAATTTACCATCACTTGATGGACATGGTAGGGAGAAAAGGAA
Organism: Phalaenopsis hybrid cultivar; assembly: GCA_002079205.1. Classification (NCBI taxonomy): domain Eukaryota; kingdom Viridiplantae; phylum Streptophyta; class Magnoliopsida; order Asparagales; family Orchidaceae; genus Phalaenopsis; species Phalaenopsis hybrid cultivar. Next base: position 82,859 of record JXCR01146539.1, on the reverse strand, counting down.
GCATACTCCTATCACCCAAGTCAGTTCAGTTTTTCAGAAGCTAGCTGCCAAAGAAGGTTGTTCAGTTGGCGAGTTACTCAAATGAGTGGGGTGTGTAGTATCCCCTCGCATGAAGAACGAAATTTTAAAAGACGTCAAATCTACCAGACGATCTCATAAATCAATAGAAGCTTTGTCTGCTTGCATTCCCATCTGGTTCCACTTGGGAAGTGATACACCTAAAATATATAGTATTTTTAGACACATTTTTATATCTATTTTTGAGATATTATGCTTTAATGAAAGATATTTTTGTGTTTTTTTATTTGCAAATACACGTAATAAGGGTGAAAAATGTTTAAAAAGGTGAAGAAGGATCAAATTTAGAGCAAAAATGTGAAAAATGTGCAAAAGAGTTTTGGCTCCTAAGCGCTAGATCTGGCGGTTAAGCACTGGATAAACAAAGAAGGCCACACCTAAGTGCTAGACGCCCCGGGCTTAAGTGCCAGTGGCAGTTATTGGACGAGTAAATTCGGTTTCTAGGAATTTTGAAGAGGTTTTTGAGGCACCCATTGGCTTAATAGGTGATTATAACCACCATGGACAAAAATTATCACAAAAAGATGCATCTCTTGGGGAAATACAACAAATCTAGACATATTTTTAAGAGAAACCAAGAAACCTTTTGGAAAATTATAAAAGAAAGAAGAGAGGACTTAAAAAAGAGTTTTGAAAGTTTTGGAAAGTTTTGAAAGTTCTCATTTATGGAGTTAGTTCGGAGAGATTTTCAGGCACCACATTTACTTTTATTCTACCCTTTTTGTTATTTTTTGAGTGATTGTAAAGAGAAGAAAATCAAATGAACTTCAAGATTTTGGTGGAGGACTTGAGTTAAGCTTTTATCTTTCGGTTTTGAGACTACTTCTGATTTTTAATTGAGAATTTTTGTTGGTTTCACAATGATTTCTTCTTTTAAACTAAAGTGTAATTTTGTTTTGTCCATGGATTCTAAGTAGTTTTCTTTATCTTTCGTCTTAAAATGATAAGTAATTAAGTTTTGGACAGATGTTGTGGAAAGTATTGATCTTCAATGATGGAAGAAGTTGCGATGATTTAAATCCATGCACTTCATTTACTTCTTGATTCGGCCAACCCAGATGTTAAAATTTATTGTGAGAATATATATGAACCGGGCTGGTATTGTCTCAGTCAACAATTGGAAAAAATCATATGAGGTTGTATGAATGAGAATGTAGTTCATATGATTGAGTGCAAATAAATATAAAAATATTCACTGAAGGGTGTAGAGTTAGATGACTTTAAAGTGACATGTTAAAGCTTCCAACTTGGTTTATTGTTTTAGGATCTGATACAAGATGTTAGCCGCCAGGTGGAGGGAATCGAGGGAACTCGAGAGTGAGAGCTAGTATCTTTCCTGCCTAGTCGATCTTCAGAACTATTCAAACTTTAAATTAACCAATGTTCTTTATTGCATCTCTAGTAAGGGTATAAAATATTATTGCTCTTATTTGGCACAGCACAATTTGCACACTTCAACAAAAAAAAATTCTTATACTTATTAATGATTCATAACAAGAAGAAAGATATTTTCATATTTAGTGATTTTCATCTACAAAAACTCTAGTTATCTTTTTAAATTGTTATTGTTCTATCAAAATTCTGAAAATACCAAAAATATTTAAATTTTCATTAGTGCAAAAATTATCTTTAGTTTAGATAATTATCTTTTTATTAAAAATATAAAGTTTGTTGTTCAATAGTGCATATTGCGTATTCTCTCTGTGGGTTTAATATGAGGTCTTAATAAAAAAGTCTTATATTACTTGATAACGATACGTATACTTGTGTAGTATCCCAATATATATAAATTTAAAGTTAAATTCTTATTTTTCTTCAGGATGAAGTTTTTGGTTTTGTTGCAAAGTAAGAAATAAAAGTGAAATATAATCTGAATTATTGTTCTACTGTGCATATTAGCACTATCCAGGGATCATGTTTTTGGCACCATTGTCGGGGAGAAATTGATTTTAAAAGCAAATTTCAATTTTTAGAAAGTCTTATTTAAACTTTAAGTTATCTTTTATTATCTTCTTTTATTATTTTTTTTTATATGTTAGTGTATGTGTAGTTCAGGTTATGAAGGACTAGTGTCTTACGATTCTGAATTAGGAAGAACTATTAGAAAAATTAGAAAAATTAAAAAATATATAAATTTTGAAAAATAAAAAAAAATACAAAAATGATAGACCAAAATAATCAAAATACTGAAATTCATCAAGATTATAGACCTTTAAGAGATAAAGCTAAGATGTGGTTGAATTCATTAACACTTGGATCTATTAGAACTTGGGGTGATTTAGCACAAAAATTCCTCGCTAAATATTTTCTACCATAAAAAACTGTAAATCATAGAAATGATATTACATCTTTTAATCAATTTGAAGGGGAATTTATTTATGAAGCATGAGAAAGATTTAAAAAACTCTTAAGAAAGTGTCCACACCATGCTATACCAGATTGGTTAATAATTCAAACTTTTTTATAATGGATTAGTTGGATCTCTTAGATCATTTATCGATGCCACTGTTGTTGGTTCATGATCAAAGAAAAATCTGTTGAGATTTTCATACCTATTTTACATTGTTTTTTATTATATTACACTTTAAATAAATGTATTTTTTATGTTTTGTTGCAGGAATGATAAATTAGGGTCATTTGAGCAAAAAGATGCAAAAAGGAGTGAATTTGGAGAGAAAATGACTAAAATCTGAAGATTTGAACTAGGGTACCGATGGCGAGCCCAACGACGCTGATGAAGGACTTTTCCCGAGACTTCAGAATTAATTCACTTAGAAGGCCCGTCAACAGCGCCCTCGAGGCCGCTGACGGAGAGCTCAGTGGTTATGTCCAACAAAGCATTGGATGAGGACGAACTTTGGAGGGTGCTTAGGCAACTCTTAGAAAAACTCATCCACAACTTTAAAAGAAGATTTTAGCCAAAAATTGGAGGGAGGCAAGGAGAGCCTAGGGGTCCGAGATGTTAAAAATGTCATGGAGGTTGGAGAGGTTCCATTAGTTTTTGCTAGAGAGTCTAAATTGTGAGGAATTCTTCGAGAGGTTGTAAGAGTGGAGGGAAAGTGAGAGATTTCTTCCTCCTTGCCATTTCAAAGAGGAATTATATGTGCTTTAAATAAAGGAAAATATTCAGAGGAACTTCGACGAATTTTCTTGGGGTGAAATTAGAGATAAGTTTATTTATTGTTGAAGTTTGTATGATTTTGATTATATATATGAATCCTGAGTTTTGTTGTGTTTTCCCCATGAGATCTGAGTAGTTTTCTCTGTCTTTCTCATTGTCTTGAGATTTGTGAAATGGTTATTTGAATTGGTGAAACCATGAAATGTTAGAGAAATTGTGATGATCTTTTCACTTTGATCTTTATTTACTTTCAATCTGGTCAATTGACTTGTTAAAACATGTTGAGTTTTAAAACTAAAGTGAAGATTACACCCAAGGTTCAGGGAGGCCAAAGCCCTTGGAATTTGGTTGCAAATAAATAGGGAAATAAAATTATCGGGCGTAGAATTGGAGATTTTAGAGTGACAGCTTAAAATCCTCAATTCAATCCTATCGTTTGGGTGCTGAAGTGTAAATGTTAGCCGTCAAGTGAGGGGAACGTGAAAGCTCTGAAGTGAGAGCCGACATCCTTCCAGCCTAGCTACAGATTCAGTAAACAAGCATAGAATTAGTCAATGTTCTTTATGCCTGAACCAAAGGGTAAAGGTCGCAGATTCAGTAAACAAGTGTAGGATTAGTCAATGTTTTTTATGCCTGGACCAAAGGGTAAAGAATAGTCAGTAAACAAGCGTAGGATTAGTCAATGTTCTTTATGTCAGGACCAAAGGGTAAAGAATAGGTGTGCTCCTATTTGGCACAATACAAATTGAACTGATTCACTTTATCCATTCACTATAATTTCTTAACAAGGAGAAGGGTGTTTTCTTATATATTGAATATCACATTAAAAACCTCATTAATATAATTAGTTATTTAGAAGTTATTAAAATTACATATTTATTTCAATTGCTTATTAGTGAGAGATAAGCTAATTGAATTCCATTGTTCTGATTGAGTATTGTTTTTTAAAATCTTAGTTTGTAGTTCTAATATTACTTCTTGTGGGATCGATATCTAGGACTCCATTAGAGCCCTATATTACTTGATTGATATGTTTACTTGTGTTGATAAGTGTGATTTTACAATTATTGAATATTTTATACATCCATCTTTATCGAATCTATAACTGTTATTAAGTTTTGGTGTAGGTGCTGAGGAATTAAATCTTTTAACAGCAGTAATAAATACTTATATTTTAAGCATATATAAAGTCGCTGTCAAGTTTTTGGCGCCGTTGCCGGGGAGTAAAAAAAGAATCACAATTAGAGTAATAGACAAACTAGGATTATTAGAAAATTTTTACTTGAATTGCAACTTATTTTCGTATTTAACTAATTGTTTTACTGTGTACTGATTTCAAATTGTATGCGTAAATTTGGACGTAAAAATCTTATACCCTATGATTCAGTGTAATGATTTCAAATTGTATGCGTAAATTTGGACATGAAAATCTTATACCCTACGATTCGAACGCACTGTTAGAAAAATTAGAAGACTGAGAAGAGAACCTAGAAATTCTGATACAATGGAAACAACATGAACAATCAAGGAATAAAGAATGAACACCGACCTAGACCCCTACGAGATTATGCAAATCCTAGAGCAGATGATATTCACTTATCTATCCAAAATCTTGATGTACCTGCTAGTTAATTTGAGCTTAAACCTGCTATTATCCAAATGGTACAAAATAATCAATTCAGAGGTACACCAAATGAAGATCCTGATTTACACCTCGCTAGTTTTTTAGAATTGTTTGCTACATTTAAATATGACAAAGTTTGAAACGATGTTGTTAGACTTAGACTTTTTCCTTTTTCACTAAGGGATAAGGTTAAGATGTGGTTAAATTTGTTAGCACCAGGATTTATTAGAACTTGGGGAGAACTTTCACGAAAATTTCTATTCAAATATTTCCCTCCATCCAAAACTGCTAAACTTAGAATTGACATAACATCGTTCTGTCAAATTGATGGAGAATCAATATACGAAGCTTGGGAGAGATTTAAAGATCTTCTTAGGAAATGCCCTCATCATTTATTACTAGATTGGTTGATAATTTAAACATTTTATAATGGATTAGTGGGATCACTTAGATCAATTGTAGATGTTGCGGCTGGTGGTTCTTTAATGTCAAAACCATTTGATGAGGCTTATTCATTAATAGAAGAGATGGCTACCAACAATCTTCAATGGCCCTCTGAAAGGGTAAATCCAAAAAGAGTAGCTAATATCCATGATTCTGATGTAATATCTATGTTAGCTTCGCAGATTGCTGCAATATCAAAGAAATTAGATCATTATGGGATGAATTATATCACCTCCTATGATGGAAGAGAATTCATCTGGGCAATTTGTGGATGTTCAACCTTCATACGAGACTTTAAATGCTATTAAAGACCCAAAAAACCTTATTCAAACTATTTACCCAGGTTGGAAGAATCATCAAAATTTTAATTGGAATAACAATTCTTCTACAAATCAACAATTGGTTTATATGAAACCTTAAATGCTATTATAGACCCAACAACCCATATTCGAACTATTATAACCTAGGTTGGAAGAATCATCCAAATTTTAATTGGAATAACAATTCTTCTACAAATCAACAATGGAAAAACAACCCAATGAACCTATTAGAAAATTCATCCAACCAAGGAAATGTTAACTATAGACCTTGTATCCTCCAGGACTTAACAATAACACTCAAATTAAGGATAAAAAGTTGTTTATGGAAGAGCTGATATATAAAAATTAAACAGTAACACTCAAATTAAGGAAAAGAAGTTGTCTATGGAAGAGCTGATATTAAACATGTACATTGCAGAATCAAGGAAATCAATTACAAATTCAAGGAAATCAATTACAAAATTAAGGAACTGTTATTAAGAATATTGAAAATCAATTAGCGCATATCACTACTGCACTTAGTAAGCAAATATTGGGAACTTTTCCTAGTACTGTGGAATAAAATCTTAAGGATCAAGGAAAAGAATAAATAAAAGTGATATAATTACAAAGTGGAAAACAATTGGAAACAAGAGTGCAGAAAGAAACGGAAATTGAAAAAGAGAAAGTAGATACTGAAAAACAAAAGGATCATGAATACCCAGAATTAGAATATCCACTTACACCAATAAAAATTACTATAGAGAAACCTCCACCACTATTTCCTCAAAGATTGAAGCAACACAAACATAATAAACAAATTTCTAAATTTTTAGAAATTCTTAAGAAGTATTTATGTAATGCATCAGCAACATTCCAGAGATGTATGATGTCTATATTTAGGAAGTTAATTGATGATGGATTGGAAGTATTTATGGATGATTTCTCTGTATTTCGAACATCATTTGACGCATGCTTAAAATACCTTGAAAAAGTTTAGTTATGCGAAAGAACTAATTTGGTTCCGAATTAGGAGAAATGTCAATTTACGGTTGCAATAGGAATAANTTAGAAAAAATATGAAATCAAACTGACATCATATTTTTCATAATTTAAATGAAAGAGCACTATACCTCAAACCCTGTATCTATTCCAAAGGATAAACACATGACTTGAGGGTGAGGCTCGATCAAACAAACTAAGAAATATATGACATCCATTTAGTCTGCAAAACCATTTTATTAGCCAACAATTTCCCCCATTTAATATGAAGAATTAAATAGGGTCTATATTAAGCTGGGTTTGGACAAGCTTCTTATAATGGCAAGCCCTTATAGTTAATTACATCTTAGATAACCGAAGTCACCTAAGAAAACTCTCATTAAAAATCAGAGAATATTATCTTCAAGGAGTTCAAAAGGATAGGATTTTTCAACGAAATTGGACAAAGAGGTAAGAAATGAGAATAGCTCAAATTTGAAACATTTTATTGTAGAATCCAAAGGAGGAAGAACTATAAGTTGTCATGGATCCAGAGAAGAACCTCAGTGGCTTCCCAATTTATCTCATTATTTGGCTTCAATTTTGAGAAGAAATTATTTGAGTGTTTCATCCTGCCAATTTTATTTGTTTAGGGCTTACATTTGTGTGAAACAATTAAAAAAATAGCCTGAAAGATGTGAGGATTTAGGCCGTGACGAATGATAACCTCAGAATCCTAAGACGAATTAGGACTTATATTGTACAGTAGAGCTATACAAAGGCTTAAAGATAAGGTGAAGGTTTACGTTGCATAAGTAAACTACCTCAAAGTCCTGTAGCTTGGTTATTTAATTCTAAGGAAGGAAATTGGTTTAGTTGATGTTGACGTGTTTTGCTGTTGAAGATGGTTATGCTGCCCACAATGCTAGCTCCAAGCTCCTTGTCGTGACAAGTTTAAGTTTTCTAATGTGTCAGGTTATGATGTCAAATCATATGATCCTATGGTTAAAGTTCTTTAAATGTTATAGGGCATGTGAAAGTTGATTAGAGTGACACCGGTAAGGATCCTACGGTTCCCTCATTTCGGTACCACTATTTTATATCGAATTCAGTTAGTTAAAATAAATTTACTAAACTCAACTTAATGAGTTCCATGCTTTCATTTAGACTGTGGGAAGCCTCGTTAGCAACCGTAGGTTACCTCCTCTGAGGGATTCCAGATCAGNGAAGACAAGAAATTTGAATTTACTGAAAGTTATTTAAATGCCTTTGAGTTATTAAAGGAAAAATTAATCACCACCCCTATTATAGTTTCACCTAACTGAGAGAAATCATTTGAATTGATGTGTGATGCTAGTGATTATGCTATTGGAGATGTCATTAGACAAATGTATGAAAAGATTTTTAAAGTTATATACTATGCTAGTAAAACTCTTAATGATGCACAAATTAACTATACTGTTACTGAAAAAGAGTTACTGGCCATTGTGTATGCTTTAGAAAAATTTAGATCTTATTTAATTAGAGCTAAATGTGTTATGCACACTGATCACTCTGCTATTAAATATGTGATGCAAAAGAAGGATGTCAAACCAAGGTTAATTAGATGGAAACTTTTGATGCAAGAATTTGATCTTGTGGTTATTGATATAAAGGGAACTGATAATCAAATTACTGATCATTTGTCAAAACTAGAAAATCATGAATTATCTGATACCGACAATGAAATTACAGTCAGTTTCCCTGATGAACAACTTTATAATATAAATGAAGGAAAATACCATGGTATGCTGATATTGTTAATTATATTGTAAGTGATATTTTGCCACGTATGTTGTTTGTCAAGATTAGAAAATCATGAATTATCTAACACCGACAATGAAATTACAGGTAGTTTCCCTGATAAACAACTTTATAATATTAATGAATGAAAAATACCATGGTATGCTGATATTGTTAACTATATTGTAAGTGATATTTTGCCACCTATGTTAATGCTGCAACAATAAAGAAAATTCATTCATGTTGCTAAAGTATATTTTTGCGATGAGCCTTATTTATAAAATTAAGGATCTGATTATGAGAAGATGTGTACCTTATGAAGAAACTGAGCTAATCATTCAGAAATTTAGAAAATTCATTCATGATGCAAAAGCATATTTTTGGGATGAGCCTTATTTATATAAACAATGTATTCCTATTATGAGAAGATGTGTACCTTATGAAGAAACTGAACTAATTATTCAGAAATGTCATGATTCTGAATTTTTGAGATGTGTACCTTATGAAGAAACTGAGCTGATCATTCAGAAATGTCATGATTTTGAATTTGAAGGATGTGTACCTTATGAAGAAACTGAGCTGATCATTTAGAAATGTCATGATTCTGAATTTGGAAGACTGTGTACCTTATGAAGAAACTGAGCTAATCATTCAGAAATGTCATGATTCTAAATTTGGAGGATATTTTGGGATTCTTATGAAGAAACTGAGCTAATCATTCAGAAATGTCATGATTTTGAATTTGGAGGACATTTTAGGATTTATAAAACTGCATACAAAATTTTACAAGCTGGATTTTATTAGCCTACTATCTTTAGAGATGTTTATAGATGCATAAAAACTTGTGATCGATATCAACGAGTAGGAAATATATCTAGAAGAAATGAAATGCCTCTGAATTTCAAGTTAGAAGTTGAGATCTTTGATGTTTAGGGATTAGATTTCATGGGGCCATTTATTCCTTCACTTGGGAACTTATATATATTAATTGCAGTAGACTATGTTTCAAAGTGGATTGACGCACAAGCTTTACCTCATTGTGATGCTAAAAGTCTTTCAAGATTTTTTAATAAAAAACATTTTCACTAGATACAGAATGCCTAGAATGATTATCACTGATGAAGGATCATAATTTAGGAATAAATACATTCAGAGATTGATAGAAAAATTTAATATTATTCATAGAATCTATACTGCCTATCATCCATGAACCAGTGGGTTAGTTGAAGTTTCTAATAGAGAGATTAAACAAATATTTGAGAAGACTGTAACTCTAGTATAGTAGATTGGTCCACTAGACTGGATACCGCATTATGGACTTACAGAACTGCTTATAAAACTCTTATTGGAATGACTCCTTACAAATTGATTTTTGGAGAGACTTGTCACTTACAAGTAGAATTGGAGCATTAAGCCATTGGGTGATTAAAGAATTCAATTATAATTTGAAAGATGCTGGTAAGAAGAGATTGTTACAATTAAATGATTTGGAAGAATTAAGAAATGAATCTTATGATAACGACTGAATTTATAAGGATAAACTAAAGTTATGGCATGATCGGAAGATTAACCAGAAGAACTTTGAACCAGAATAAGAAGTTTTGCTATAAAATACTAGGTTGAAGTTATTTCCTAGGAAATTAAAATCTCGTTGGTTAGGACCTTTTACTGTGACTCAAGCTTATACTTGTGGAACTGTTGAGATTGAAGTTAAAAAGACTGAAATAGATTTAAAGTAAATGGACATAGATTAAAACCATATTATGAGGGTAAAAGACCAAATTTTAAAGAGGTTTTAATGATCAGTCAACCTAAATATTTTGAGGGTAAAAGACCAAATTTTAAAGAGGTTTTAATGATCAGTCAACCTGAATAACACCTGAATAGGCCGAGCTCACGACGTTAAACCAAGCGCTTTATGGGAGGCAACCCATCATTATCTTTATTTTTACTGCAATTATAGTAGTTTTTATTTGAAATTATTATTAGTTTTTGGTAGTATCGAGCTCTACTACTGTTATTTACCCTTGAATCATCATAAAAATTGGATCCATAAAGAAAAAATTGGAACGCATTCAGACCAGAACAAAACTGTGCAATTTTTGCTTTGGGCGTCGACGGTGCCATCGATGCCGCCGATGGCGGGTTTTCCCCAAGAGTCCAAGAAATTAATTACAGAAGGCTCGCCGATGGCACCCTTGACCCCACCGACTGCGAGACCGGTGAGATGGTGGTTTTTGGAGTTTGAATGGCTGTTATTGGCAGTTTTTGGCGGTTTTTGCGCGGAAATTACCCCTTTTGAACTCCCAAATTTGATTCATAAGTTCATATTTCCTCAAAAAATGAATTGAAACTCCACCAAATTCATTCCTATGGAGTCCAATTCCCTTGATAATCCCATAATGCGAGTGTTCAATTGGAGAAAGTTTATTAGTGCGGAAGCGCAACGAATCTTCAACAAGGTACTGACGAAGAAAAGATTGATCATGGAACGAAAATTTGTAAATCGCGGATCGAACAATCCCTCTACGGTAATTGAAGAGATGATAGTGTGGCGAAGATGGGAAGTGCCTTGCTATACTACTGCCGCCGTGGTTGTTCCTGTGGTAAAGGAATTTTATGCAAATTTGCAAGGAATCAACCAGGGAGTCGTTTATGCGTGAGGTAGATGGATAACTTTCACTCCTGCATGGATCAATGAATTATATATGATTGAGAATGTTTGTGTATGCCATTATTCCAACTTCCTCCCGATAAGAATCCAAATGAATAAGATTTGCCAATATTTAACAGAGGAAATAGAAGGTTGAGAAATGAGAGAAAATGAGTATGTTAATTTTCTGCGACACTCCTAAATCCCGTTTCAAAACACTGTTACTTCTTCATTACTGCGAAACTATTACCGACAATGAAGATTGGTAAAGTTTCTAAACAAAGTACTATTCTGAATTACAGCATCCAAATGGGACTCCCGATCGATATTGGATCAATAATTGTGAAGTCGGTTTTGGGCCTGATCGTTCATGAAAAAAATTTGGAAAAGGTACTTCTACCTTGGAAGGCTTTGGACCCAACTGAGAGATTCCCAGATTTTGAAGATGAAAATGACATGACTATTATAATAGATCAGGCATCTCCGAATTCACTGCCAATTTAACCTTTAGTTCATGACAAGACTTTGGTGATCCTGCACAAAATTAAGAAATTGGAGAAGGAGGTAAAAAATGTCATGAATTCAATTAATAATATCTCTGATTTCTTCAATCATCTAGACTGGAGGATGGAAGAATATTTTTCTCACTCTGGACATTTAGAAGATAGTTTGATACAATTAATAAGGAGGATGAAATTGATAGAAGAGGATTCTACTGAAGAATTTCCATACCGCCCCTTTTATAACTTCTTCGTTCATGTACAATCAATGGGCGATCTCAGAGGAGAATCTAGTACTGAATCTGAAGAATAATAGATTTATATTGCTACCTGTTTGTCTATGTATGTAATCTGATTTGAAGTTTGCATTTTCTTTGTTTTAGAATTATGCTTTTAGATCTCTATATAGTTGAGACTAAGCATAGGGTGTTTTGTTTTCAGCATTTTGAGTGTTGTGGCTTGGATTGTTACGCTTAATTAATGTATTGAGGTTGAGAAAATGCCAAACTTAGGTGTGTTATGTAACGTAAATTGTAACTCTTGGAATTTATATATAAATGTGATGTCGTGTGTTGTGTAACGTATATTGTAACTCTTGAACTTTATATATAATTGTGATATTTTGTGTTTTGAAAGTTTAATTGTGATAAGTACATCATTTAATCACTTAAAATTATGTCTATAATGATTGAGTTGAGGCTTGAAATTGATCAAAATCGCAAAAATCCAGAAATTGAACCAAATCAATAGAGCCTGCCTACGACGTCCTTGATTCTACCGACGACAGACTTTTCCCGAGACTTGGGGTAATAATTTCAATAGAGCATGCCGACGGCGCCGAATACCCTGACGAAGGCGAGATCCTGAAAAAACACCTTTAACCACGAATTTGACTAGTCAAACACCACTATTCATCATCCCCTTTCTCTGAAAAATGTGATTTTTGACCTAGGGCTTGAGATATCTTGGATTGGGAGGCGATTTCAAGGCATTTAGATACCGAATTTGATCATCTATTGGTAATAGCTTCACTCTAAACTAAAAATGTTTGATTTTCACCATGGATTTCTTCCACATTGAGGAGATCTGAAAAGTATGAGCATGTGAAGAAAATATTAGGAAGAAATTCATGAAACTTAGTGTTGAACTCTTAGAATCACTTTTGGAAAACATTATTTGCATATTTGAAGTATATTTTGGAGAGATTTTGATATCTGATAGTAATTGATGTACTTGTACTTGTACTTTTATTTTTGTGATCTTTTGTAATAGAAATAAATGTTTGTGTGTATTTGTACTTTCATTTTTATTGTTATGTTGCAATCAGAGAATTTTTAATTTTTGTTATAAAGTTAGTGTGGTAGTTAAAGTTTGCATGTGTAGTATAATGGATGTTGATTAGTACTTTGTGAATTGTAATGTGATTTTTATTTTTGCATTTTAATTGTAATTACTTTGTTTAGTATTGTGGTTGTGTTAGGAAATATTGTGTTTGTTTAATATTTTAGTTTTGAACTTATTTCAAAATTTCATTACCCAGCAATTTCCTTAATGATTTATATGTGTAGAAAGCTTCAAATGTTACAGACCAGTTGAAGTAGAAATTTTGAGGACTACAAAAATTTCAGAATAATGAAAAATGCCTAAAATACTGAGGTATGATTTATATTTAGAGTTTTTCTTTCCACCTGTATCATTTTATATTGAAAAATTTAAGTTTGGGAGAGGGAAGAAAAAGATTAACTATTAGATGTCCTCTACTTAATTATTTTCAAAAATTATTTATATTGGGAAGAAAAAGATTAGTATTATATGTTCTCAATTTAAATATTTTTCAAAATTATTAATATTGATTATGTAGTGAATTTAATTCAGGTAACTATATTTTGTAGCTATTTAAATATTATGGTAGATTAAAAAAATATTTTTGTAATGAAAATTAATTTTGTAATTTAAGATATTTAGTATAAGAGAATAAGATTAGAGTTAACTATTTAAAGTAAAGGAAACTATATTTTGCAGTATTAAGAATCTGGAAATTCATTTGAGAAGAAAAGATTGGGGCTTAATGATGTAAAGACTATGAAATGTTTTTAAGGTAAGGGAAAGCTTTGAGTTTCAAATTTAGGGAAAGAAAGGTGATGTTCAAAATCATTAAAAGCTATCCAGATATAGTAATCCTCACTTAAAAAAAGAAAAAAAAAGATTGATAACAATCCCTGAAAGAAAAGAAATATATATAGGATTGAAAGCAATCCAAATGAAAAAGAGAAAAGAAAGAAAAAAAATATGGGAGTGAGGAGAAGCTTAAGGATATGCTTAATCAAAAATTGGCTTCACTGGACCTACCTAAAGGGAAAATCTAAATACATTCCTAAACTTATATTTATAGATTAGATCTTTTACTAGTATTGTTCTCATGAAATTCCTATCCTTTGGATATTTTAAGTGACTTAATATTGCAACATATAGTCATTCTTGAAATGAATAGAAGACTAGAGCTCTTAAACTTGATGACTAGATAAATCTACTAGCTACAGAGTTAATTTAATTACTTAAATTTTTTTCTGAAAGTCCCACTATGTTATTTATCTAAATCAAACTTATAGTACTTTTGAATTAAAATTTTACTACAATAATCATAACTTTTATGTAGTACTAAAAANTGCAGGTTTGTGTTTTTTGTTCATACATGCAGGTCTATGTTTTTTGTTCATACATGCAGGTGAGTAAGTACAATAACATATTGAAAAGTAAAGTATGGGAAAATAGAAATGCAGGGAAAATAAAAGCGTACATGGATGGTCTTCCCGTCATCATCAACTGAAACTCAAAATGCTTGTGAGAGCATTTATATGTTAAAAGCATTTTATGTAAAGCGGGGAAATAAAGTTCTGGTGATCTTCCAAATCATAAATCATATCTTGGCGAACCTCTATTAATTCATCTGAGGATAATTTCATTAAGCAAAACACACTAAGTTTAATAGACCTCCGAGGTATCCAAAAGGTCGGGAGAAAGAAGCAGGTTCATGCTTCCCTCTCACCACCTGATGAAAAAATCTCAAACTCATTTAAACTTATTATATTGCTTAATAATTCAACTNATTTTGAATGTTGTGGCGGTGAATTTTATCTTGGTTGATTTTAGTTTTGATTTTGGTTTTATGGCTATCCTAACAGTTTTAGTTTTCATGCAGGGTAACATCGTTGTTTAACATGCAGGTTTGTGTTTTTTGTTCATACATGCAGGTCTATGTTTTTTGTTCATACATGCAGGTGAGTAAGTACAGTAACATATTGAAAAGTAAAGTATGGGAAAATAGAAATGCAGGAAAAATAAAAGCGTACATGGATGGTCTTCCCGTCATCATCAACTGAAACTCAAAATGCATGCGAGAGCATTTATATGTTAAAAGCATTTTATGTAAAGCGGGGAAATAAAGTTCTAGTGATCTTCCAAATCCTAAATCATATCTTGGTGAACCTCTATTAATTCATCTGAGGATATTTTCATTAAGCAAAACACAGTAAGTTTAATAGACCTTCGAGGTATCCAACAGGTTCATGCTTCCCTCTCACCACCTGATGAAAAAATCTCAAACTCATTTAAACTTATTATGTTGCTTAATAATTCAACCTGTAAATACCTCTAGTGTTCAGTGACAATCAATGTTTTAACTATCTCTAAGAGTAGGGTAATTATCATTTGTCATTTAATTTGAGAATTATGTGGGTGAAGACCATTAAAAGGGGCAAGTTAATGCTATTAAGACACTTATCCAACTTTAGCTTTAACTTGGTCTTGTAGTGTTTTAAAGGTATTCAATTTCTAGTTTCATTCACTTTTCTAATCCTCATTTAACCAAATTTGTTTTAGCTTAGGTCACTACTAAGCCCTTAAGACCTTGGTGGACACATTAGTNGGGCTTGTAGTGTTTTAAAGGTGTTCAATTTCTAGTTTCATTCACTTTTCTAATCCTCATTTAACCAAATTTGTTTTAGCTTAGATCACTACTAAGCCCTTAAGACCTTGGTGGATACATTAGTAATTTTTTAAAGAAGTTGAATTTTAAGTGATAGTGATTCATCATCAAAAAGTTTGAATGTCATTTGAACACCAAATAGGAGTATTAAATTAGTGAGTTATTAACATCCAAAATCATACCCCAAGTCTAGGATTATTTAATTTAATAGACCTCCAAATCTCAATGATTTAAGAAAATTTAGAAAATTACAAATTTATTTTTTAATTAAGAAAAGTGAAATTGGTTTCTACCAATTAATTCCTTTTGTTTCAATCATATGAACATGTTAATTAAGATCAAAGATTTCCCATTTCTCTTTCTTGAATTAAGACTAAATGTTAATTAGGGCTAGATTTTCAAAATTGCACTTTTGCCCAAAAGCCTCTATCACTTCATAATTCATCAAATTTAATTCAAAATGATTTTAGAATTTTCAAACCCACCTCACTCATGAGTCAGTTAAGACATCAGAGAAGAAAATGTGATTTTCCAAAATTTAATTTAATTTATATAATTATTTACGTGTAAAAAAAAATTTTTCAAAGAAAATTCAATAACTTGACCAAGAAAAAGGCTAATCACTTAAAATTTTTACTGGAGGTAGACCTATACTAGAGAACCACTAAGAAAAAATTTCATGATTTTTTAAGTCTTATTTCAATTAGTAGAATTATTTTAAGTTCTGGAGTATTAATTAATTGAAAAATATTTCAAATGTGGAAAATAAAGTTTTTCATTTTTATTAAATCACTCTAAAGTCAAAAAACCCAGNAAAACCCAAAAAAACAAATTTTACATTTTTATGATTTTTATTTGAATTATTAGAATTATTTAAATGAAAAATTAAGAAAAATCCTTCTTTTAGCCTTTGAAAATTACTTTTAAGCTTTAAAATTCAATGTCTTCACTTAGAAAATTATGAAAAATATTCCAATTGCTTCTAAGTACTTAGGAAATAATTTAGATTATTTCCATGAATTTTATTAATTTTATGATTATTATTATTGTTTATTTGAATATTCAAAATATGTTAAAAAAAAATGGAAATTTTATTTTAATTACAATTTAATTTTTAGAAAATCCCTCTAATCATAGAGAACTCCTAAAACCAATTTTATATTTTTTTAAAGTTATATTTTAACTCTTAAAAATAAATTTAGTGTCAAAAATGCTATTTAACTTAGAAAATCAAATTAGGTTGTCAAATGAACTCCAAATATTTTGAAATTTTTATGGGGAGTCCTCTGAACTTTAAATTATAGTACAAAATCAAAATCAAGTCATTTAGATGTTTATTTTTCCCAAAATAATTTTCATTGTATCTTAGGGTTTTATCAAAATTAGGAGTGTTCTTAATGACTTGACCCATGACAATTTTTTCCTAGGGTTCTCTGGTCATTGTGAACCTACCAAAATTTTCTTGTATTTTTTTAAGTTACATGCTAATTATTATGATTAATTTATGCAAATGATGGACATAAACTTAAAAAATATGGATCTCTGTCTAGGGATCTCCTGAATATCCCCCATGCAAGGCAACAAAATTTCAAAATATCAAGCCATGGTGAAATGTCTACATGTATGGAGAGTTAAAATACTCAAAATAGTATTTAATTAATTAAAAAGATATACATCAACTAATCTTCAAACCATTTCCATATTGTTCCCCTCTATTCACTGAGGACTAGGGTTTTTTTCTTTTATTTTTGTGCTTTTTTCACACCAAGATATGGATTTTTGAAGGTAGCTGATTTAATTAAATAAAAAATAACCCTATTTTTATACTTAAACATGCGGCGCCGCATCAACCTATGGCAGCTCCGAAGCTCTGCGTGGCGCTCTCTCGTTGGATGTTGTTATCCACGTAGCCGCTGACTCTGCCCTTGCTTTATGTATTAAGTTCCCGTCCAACGTAATCCTAGCCATCCGTCCGATACACGCGCCATCTAATGGCTCTGCGTCATCATCCTCGATAGCCAAAATCCATGACCGTTAACCCCAAAACCTTAAGATCTCTCTCATTTCTCAATCAAATGACCTCGAGTTTGATCTTATAGACTCGTCTAAGTGAAATGAACATATTTATATGATAAACATGGCATTAAACTAACCCTAATCACATGGAGAATCAAAATAGGTTCGGGTAGAGGGGAAGTTCAATACCTTTGCTGTAAGAAGGGAAGCTTCAATAAGAGGTGATCGGCACGTTCGTGGAGGTCCAAGGAGGCTAGGGATTGGGCCTCCAGTCGTGGTGAAAGTTCTAGACCCAAATTCGTTCAAGGCCGAATTTGGGTGTTGATCAAAGTCTAGTGTGGAGGCTCTCTGTGAGGTGGCTTTGATGGGGCGTCTTCTCCTTTCATTGTGGTGAATGTGTGAGTGAGTTTTGTTGAGATTTAGTGCAATGTGGAGGTGTGGTGGAGAATGTCCTATCTATGGCAAGGAATTGAGCTAAAAAATTAAGCTCCGACAAGGGAAATGAGGGCAAGTAGGTGGTTGGATTGCACTGAGGAGGTCTCAAAGAGGCTATGGGAGCAATTTGGGAGGGTCTCCTTGAGAAAATTTCAACACCCTTCCTTTGGTTGGGAAGAGCCCATTTTATGTCCATGGTCGGAGAGTGGAGCTCAGAGCTTGGCCTTTGGTGGAAAATTCTGCTGAGGTGGTGGGCTAAGAAGCTCTAAAGCTTAATCAAGGTGAGCTGGCCCCTAAGGTTGAGATTGGGTTTGATTTAGGGGTGGTTTCCCTCAATTTTGAGGTGCTCAGGTGACTAGGCTGGCTGGCAGGGCCAGGGGAGGTGGCAAGGAGGTCAGATGAGCCAAAGGAATCTGTCACAACCATTAATTTGGGCTGATGATGGGTTTTGGCAAATATCCCTTTGGCTTAAGCAATTTAGGAAACAAATCCCTTGATTTAGGGTACCTTTGGTCCATGGCTCATCTAGGGTGGGTTAAGTGAGTCAAGCTTGGTCACTAGGGTCAAAAAATTGGCTGTAGAAGTATTGCCCTGGTCAATTTGACATGGCTAGGTCAATTTTGGTGCATGGGTTCAATGTGGGTAAAAATGGCCAAAAGTTGGGTTTGGGCTAAGCTAGCCATGACTTTGAGCCCAATTTATTGATCAACATTGTGTATATGATTGTAATGAAGATTTTTGGTGAAGGATTGAAATGATTTTGAGTCCAATTGGGGGTTCAATTTGAAGGATTTTGGAATTTTGGTCAATTTGGGCATGTTGGGCTAAACTTGGGTCTAGGTTGGGCTAAGTCCAAATTGATTGTTGAAAATTGTATATAGGAACATCATGAAGAATTTTCAACATAAATTGGGTGTCAATTTGGGGGTAGGGCAATCAATTTGGTGGAATTTGGGGACATAGACAATTTGGGGGAAATTTAGGAATTTTTGGGCTAAGGTTAAAATTGAATGCAATTGAGGCTTCACCAAGGCCAATTGAAGGTCAAGTTTGATGTATAGGATTGCTATGAAGAGTTTTAAATATAAATTATGGTAAATTGAGTAGGCTATGGGGTTCAATTTGGTGGGATTAAGTCATAGGGCCAAAATTTGGGGTTTGACTTAGATCAAAATTAGGCTCAAAGCATGGACCAATTAAGCTTGGATTTGATTTATATTGGTCATTTTAAAAGTGAATTTCAGTTTAGAATTGAAATTGAGGGAAATTTGGGCCAAATTGATGGGCATTTGAGGTGAATTTGGGGAAATTGGGCCTTTCAAGGCAATTTGGGGGTTTTGTTAAAAAATGGTCAAATTGGCCAAATTGGGTTTAATTAGAGGGTCTAAATTGGTTTTGGAAACATTTGAAGAGATTTTGGAGGTTTTGGGATTTGGGGTGCCAAGAGTATTTTTGTAATTTTGGCTATTTTAGGGGTATTTTGGTAAATTTGGAATTTTTGGGTAGTTTTGGGTAACTTTGGTATTTTGAAAAGGTTTGAAATAATTTTTGAACAAGTTTGGATATCTTGGGTGGAATTAAGAATTTTGGAAATTTTGGCCAAATTTAGAGCTCCAAGGGTATCTAAGTAATTTGGGGGAATTTAGGGCAAAAGGCCAAGTTGGATATTTTTTATAGAATTGGGGTGACAACCCCTTATATCAGCCATGGACCAATGGAATCCCCATTTGGGTCCTCTATGTACTTGTCTAAGCTAAAACCTAGCCTAGGACTAGTGGGTTTATGGGACATCTACATGAGTCTCCCAGAAGATCAAAGGATAAAAGTCAACAAATATTCGGTTTAGGGTTGTGAGGATTTGTGAATGAGAGTGAATTTAGTGAGTGAAAGTGAGTGCCTTAGCCCCAGACCAACACCCAGGCTTAACNCAGAGTTAATTCAATTACTTGAATTTTTTCTGAAAATCTTACTATGATATTTATTTAAATCAAACTTATAGTGTTTATGAATTAAAATAGTATCTTAAATCAAACTTATAGTATTTTTGAATTAAAACTTTATTACAATAGATCATAACTTTTATGTAGAACTAAAATTACTTGAGGACAAGTAATAGTTAAGTTTGGGGGATTTTGACCAAAGAAAAATAGGTTGAGATTTTCATACCTCTTTTATACTATTTTTAATGATATAGCACAATAAAGAAATGTATTTTTGATGTTTTGTTGTAGGAATGATGAATTAGGGTCACTGGAGCAAAAAGATACAAAAAAGGAGCNTTTTTAATGATATTGCACTTTAAAGAAAGGTATTTTTGATGTTTTGTTGCAGGAATGATGAATTAGGGTCAGGGAGAAAAAAGATGCAAAAAAGGAGTGAATTTGGAGCAAAACAGACCAAAATGTGGAGAATTACACTAGGGCGTCGAAGGCGCCATCGAGGCCGTCGACGGCGAGATTTTCCCAAGGCTACAGGACAAATTCTCCAGAAGGGCGCCGACGGCGCCATCGAGGTTGCCGACGGCGGGATGGATGGTTATGTGACATGTACAATGGATAAGGCTGGATTTTGGAGGGGTGCTTAAGCGACTCTTTGGAAAACTCATCCACATGTTTAAAGAGAACATTTTGGCTGAAAATTAAAAGAGGGGGAGAGACTTTTGGAGACTTTCAGAAGCTTGGAAGCTATCGAAAGGTTCGAATAGTGTGTANATATTGCACTTTAAAGAAAGGTATTTTTGATATTTTGTTGCAGGAATGATGAATTAGGGTCATTGAAGCAAAGAGATGAAAAAAGGAGCAAATTTGGTGCGGAAAGGACCAAAATGTGATGATTTGAACTAGGGCGCTGACGACGAGCCCAACGGCGCCGACGGCGGACTTTTCCCGAGACTCCAAAATTAATTCACTTAGAAAGCCCATCGACGGCGCCCTCGAGGCCGCCGATGGCGAGCTCGGCTGTTATGTCCAACAAAGCATTGGATAAGGACGAATTTTGGAGGGGTGCTTAGGCAACTCTTGGGAAAACTCGTCTACAACTTTAAAAGAAGGTTTTGGTCAAAAATTGGAGGGAGCCAAGGAGAGCCTAGAGGTCTTGGATGTTAGAAAGGTCCTAGAGGTTGGAGAGGTTTCATTAGTGTTTGCTAGAGAGTTTAAATTGTGAGGAATTCTTCAAGAGATTGTAAGAGTGGAGGGAAAGTTAGAGATTTCTTCATCCTTGCCGCTTCGAAGAAGAATACTGTGTGCTATAAAGAAAGGAAGAGATTCAGAGGAACATCGAGGAGTTTTCATGGGGAGAAATTAGAGATAAGTTTATTTATTATTGTAGTTTGTATGACTTTGATTTTATATATGAATTTTGAGTTTTGTTGTGTTTGCCCCATGAGATCTGTGTAGTTTTCTCTGTCTTTCTCCTTGTCTTGAGATTCGTGAAATGGTGATTTGAATTAGTAAAGCAATGAAAATGTTAAGAAAATTGTGATGATATTTTCACTTTGATTTTAATTTACTTTCAATCTGGCCAACTAATTTGTTAAAATATGTTGAGTTTTAAAATTAAAGTGAAGATAACATCCAAGATTCAGGGAGATTAAAGCCCTTAGAAGTTGGGTGCTAATAAATAAGGAAATAAAAATATTGGGCGTAGAATTGGAGATTTTAGAGTGGCAGACTAAAATCCCCAATTCAGTCCTATCATTTGGGTGCTGAAATATAGATGTTAGCCCTCAGGTGAGGGGAATGTGGGACCTCCGAAGTGAGAGCCAGTATCCTCCCAGCCTAGCCGCAAATTCAGTAAACAAGTGTAGGATTAGTCAATGTTCTTTATGCCTGCACCAAACGGTAAAGAATAGGTATGCTCCTATCTGGTACAATACATATTGAACTGATTCACTTTATCCATTCACTTTAATTTCTTGATAAGGAGAAGGATGCTTTCTTATATATTGAATATCACATTAAAAACCTCATTAGTATAATTAATTATTTAGGAGTTATTAAAATTACATATTTTTTTCAATTGCCTATTAGTGACATATAAGCAAATTGAATTCCATTGTTGCGATTGAGCATTTCTTTTCTAAAATCTTAGTTCGTAGATCTAATATTACTCCTTGTAAGAACGATATCTAAGACTCCATTAGAGCCTTATATTACTTGAGCGATATGTATACTTGTGTTGATAAGTTTGACTTTACAATTATTGAATATTTTATACATCCATCTTTATCGAATCTAGAACTATTATTACGTTTTGGTGATGTTGCTCAGGAATTAAATCTTTTAGTAGTAGTATTAAATACAAATATTTTTAAGCATAAATAAAGTCGCTGCCAGTTCATTGATGTCAAAATCATTTCATGACTCTTATGCTTTAATTGAAGAAATGACTACCAAAAATTTTCAATGACCTTCAGAGAGGGTGAATCCTAAGAAAGTAGCCAATATTCATGAAACTGATGCATTTACTATGTTAGCAAATCTAGTTGCTGCAATTTCAAGAAAGTTAGACCAATTTGGAATGAACTTTTCTCAACTAATTTCCATGAATGAAGAGAATTCATTAACCTAATGGTAGATTCTCAAGCATAATTAGAAACTTTGAATGATATAAATAATAAGCAGAATGACCCATATTCAAATTATTATAACCCAGGTTGGAAGAACCAACCCAACTTTTACTGGAATAATAAGGAAACCCATTAGGAAACTAGAACAACCAAGGCAATACTAATTATAAATCTACTTATCTTCCAGGTTTCAAAAATAATAAACAGTTTAAGGAGAAGAAGTTGTCGATAGAAGAAGTGGTGTTACAAATGAGAAATCAATTACAAAGTCAAGGAGCTATAATTAGAAATATTGAGGATCAACTTGGGCAAATAACAAATTCATTAAGTAATAGATCACAAGGAACACTTCCTAGTAATACTGAATCAAATCCAAAAGACCGTAATAAAGAACAAGTAAAAGCCGTTCAACTTAGAAGCAAAAGAGAGTTAGAAGGTCGGGTTCAAAAAGAAATTGAAGTAGAGAGAGAAAAAATTGAAGAATCAAAAGAGGGCACTCCAAAAGACTCTGAGAGACCTATTTCTCCAATAAAAATTGATTTGGAAACACCACCACCTCCATTTCCTCAGAGACTTTGTCAGTGACCTATTTCTCCACTAAAAATTGATTTAGAAAAACCACCACCTCCATTTCCTCAGAGAATTTGTCAACAAGAAGTTGGATAAACAATTTTCAAAATTTCTAGAAATATTTAAGAAGCTTACAATTAATATTCCATTTGCTGAAGTCTTAGAACAAATGCTGAGCTATGTAAAGTTTATGAAGGATATTCTCAATAATTTGCTAAAGCCTTAGAACAAATGTCAAGCTATGTAAAGTTTATGAAGGATATTATCAACAGAAAAAGGGAAGTTTGAAGATAATGAGACTGTTGCACTTAGTGAGGAGTGCAATGCGATAATTCAGAAGAAGCTTCCTGAAAAGCTTAGAGATCCTGGTAGCTTTAAAATTCTATGTGCAATAGGAGACAGATTTTATGTGAAAGCGTTATGTGATTTAGGTGCAAGCATTAACCTTATGTCATTATCAATATTTAAAAGATTGGGATTGGGAGAAATAACCCCTACTACTGTAACTCTGTAGTTAACAGATTGTTCAATAACATACCCTGAAGGATTTATAGAAGATGTCCTAGTGAAAGTGGATCAATTTATTTTTCCTGTTAATTTCATTGTACTAGATATCTAGGAAGATAAAGAGATACCTATCCTTTTAGGGAGACCTTTCCTAGCCACAGCAAGAGCAATGAAAGATGTGTAGAAAGGGGAATTAACAATGCACATCAATGATCAAACTGTTGCTTTTAACATTTCAAAATTAATGAAATTCCCTGAAAAAGGTAAAGATAATGAGTGTTATAGGATGGATGTTATAAGACATCAAAGTGAATGCCATTTTAGAACTACTTATGAAGAAAAATCTAAATAAAAAGATTTGGAACACAATAAAGAAGAGGAATTAAATTATTGTGAAGATATTTTTGAGGAAAATTCAAACTATGTTAGAGAAAGTTTTGAAGTTTTAGACACGATAGACAAAGATAAATCATTTTGTCCATCTATTGCAAAACCTCCAGAACTAGAGTTGAAGTTACTTCCTGATCTTTTAAAATAGGCCTTTTTAGAAGGTTTCTCTACTTTACGAGTTATAATTTTCTCAAAATTAACGATGGAAGAAGAAAAAAGGTTGATGAAAATTCTGAAAAATTCTAAGAAAGCCTTTGGATAGACAGTTGCTGATACTAAAGGAATCAGTCCTTCAATTTGTATGCATAAAATTCATGTGGAAGAGAATTGCAAACCCAGGGCTGATCCGCATAGGAGGTTGAATCCTGTTATGAAAGAAGTTGTAAGGAAAGAAATTTTAAAGTGGTTAGATGCTAGAATTATCTACACTATTTCAGAAAGTGCATGGCTCAGTCCAATTCATTGTATTCCTAAGAAAGGAGGAGTAACTGTAACTGTAAATGAACTTAATGAGTTACTACCTACTAGATAAGTTACAGGGTGGAGAATATGCATTGATTTTAGAAAATTAAATCTTGCCACTAGGAAAGATCATTTTCCATTACCCTTTCAAGATCAAATGTTGGATAAACTAGCTGGGCATAATACTTTTATTTTCTGGATGGATATACTGGTTATCACTAAATTCAAATATCTTTCGAGGATCAAGAGAAAATAACGTTAACGAGTCCTTATGGTAATTTTTCTTTTGAAGGATGCCCTTTGGTTTATGTAATGCCCCTTGCTACATTTCAAAGATGTATGATGACATTTTTTGTGATTTAATTGAAAAAGGGATTGAAGTATTCATTGATGACTTTTTAGTGTTTGGAAACTCAACAAAAAGGGATTGAAGTATTCATGGATGATTTTTCAGTGTTTAGAACTTCATTTGACTCATGCTTAAGCATTTATCCAAAGTTCTTAAGCACTGTGAAGAAACAAATTTAGTCCTTAACTGGGAAAAATGCCAATTTATGATAGCATGAGGAATTGTATTAGGACATCAAATAACAAAAAATGGTATGGAAGTAGATCCTGCTAAAATTCAAGTGATCGCCCTTATCCAATAAATGTAGGGGAAATTAGGAGTTTTTTAGGACTTGCTAGATTCTACAGACGATATATTAAAGACTTTGTAAAGATTGCTAAGCCTTTATGCCATTTACCGGAGAAAGTTGAAAATTTTAATTTTGATGAGGAATGCCTAAAAGCTTTAAAGTTATTAAAAGAAAAACTGATCACTGCGCCAATTATAGTTTCACTAAACTGGGAAAAACCTTTTGAATTAATGTGTGATGCTAGTGATTAAGCTATTTAAGTTGATTTAGGACAAAGATATGATAAAATTTTCCAAGTAATTTACTATGCTAGTAAAACTCTTAATGAAACTCAAATTAATTATGCAATAACTGAAAAAGAGTTATTAGCAATAGTATATGCCTTTGGTAAATTTAGATCATATTTGATTGGAACTCATTGTATAGTGCATACAGATCATTCTGTTATTAAGTACTTAATGAAAAAGAAGGATACTAAATCGAGACTTATAAGATGGATTCTTCTTTTGCAAGAATTTTATTTTGTAATAGTAGATGAGAAGGGGATTGAAAATCAAATTATTGATCATTTCTCCAGACTTAAATTAAAAAAACCAATCTATTTTGAAAATGAAATTAATGAACATTTTCCAGATGAAAAATTGTTCTCTATTAATGAGTGGTGTGTTTCGTGGTATGCCAACATTGTGAACTTTATTATTAGTGATATTATAACCTATAGAATGATATACCAACAGAAGAGGAAATTCATTTCTAAAGCTAAGACTTATAAACAAGGAAAGGATCTGATTATTTGAAGATTCGTACCATTAGAATAAACTTATGAGATTATCCAAAAATGTCATAATTGTGATTTTGGGGAACATTTTGGTGTTGATAAAATATCATACAAAATTTTACAATCTGGATTTTATTGGCCTAAAATTTTTAGAGATATTAATGCTTATATCAAAACTTGTGATAGATTTTAAAGAGTAGGCAATATTTCTAGAAGAAATGAGATGCCCCTCAATTATATGCTAGAAGTTGAAAAATTTGATGTTTGTGGATTAGATTTCATGGGACCATTTATACCATCTTTCAAAAATTTATATAATCTGTTAGCAGTGGACTATGTATCTAAATAGATAGAAGTTGTTGCTTTACCTCGATTTGATGCTCAAAGTATTGCAAATTTTTTTAAAACGAATATATTTTGTAGATTTGGGATTCCGAGAGTTATCGTTACTGATGGGGGAAGTCATTTCAGAAATGCCATAATGGTGAAAGTATTAAAGAAATATCATATAAATCATAGGATTGCTACTGCTTATCATCCTCAGACTAGTGGTTTGGTTGAATTATCCAATCAGGAAATTAAAAGAATTATGAAAAAATCTATGAATCCAACAAAAATAGATTGGTTAGTCAAACTTGACTATGCTTTGTGGGTTTATAGGACTGTATATAGAACTCCTATAAGAATGTCCCCAGATAGGCTAATATTTGGAAAAGCTTGTCACTTACTAGTTGAATTTTAGCATAAGGCATATTGGGTGATTAAAGAGTTCAATTATAATTTGAAAGATGCTGGTGAGAAAAGATTGTTACAATTAAATGAGCTTGAAGAGATAAGGAATGAATCTTATGAAAGTGCCAAAATCTAATAAGAAAAGATGAATATGTAGCATGATTGAAGGATTCTTACTGAAATTATTTCAGCCAGGGCAATAAGTTTTGCTATATAATTCAAGGTTAAGAATATTTCCATGCAAACTTAAATCCAAGTGGATGGACCCATTTATTGTGATTAAAGTTTATCCATATTGAGCTGTGGATATTAAAGATTCTAAGTTTGAGAAAATATTTAAAGTTAATGGGCATAGTCAGAAACCTTATTTTATAGGGGATCAACATAAATTTAATGATGGAATGATGTTGGGTCAACCAGAGTAAGCATTGGTTACGTCGGGTTGATAACATAAAACTAAGCGCTTTGTGGGAAGCAACCCATGGTTATCAGTGTGTTTTTATTTTGATTGTTGTTTTATGTGTGATTAAGAAAATTTTGGGTAGTATTTTTGAGATTATAATGTGTTAGTATTGATTTTAAGACTTTATTTGGTGATATAAACATGTTAAAATGAGAATTTGGACGTTAAGTTGACTAGTGCAAAAATGTGCATTGGCGTTTAAGCGCCAAATCCGACGCTTAAGCACAGCAGTTTAAAAACATGTGCGAAATTAATATTCTAGAAGTAAAAACTGCCTAAAAGTTTGCAAAAACGTGTCAAGGCAGTTTGTAGACGTGACTAGGAGTTATTGGAAGAATTTGGGCCTATAAATAGATGGTTTTAGTCAAGGAATTTAACTAAGAGTTATTGGAAGAATTTAGGCCTATAAATAGAAGGGTTTAGTGAAGGAATTTCACCCAAGATCATTTCTAGCCCTAAAGTTTAAGAGAGATATATTTTAAGATGATGTCTTCATGGGAGATGGATTTGAAGAAGAAGGAGGAGACCATGAGGAAGAAATTCATTAATCAAAGTGCACAAGTGATGTATAACAGTTTCTTAGCCGTTAGTATTGAAGGGATATCAGAGAAGATTAACAAAATCTAAAATACCATGTCTATACATGAAAATAAGGTATTGGAGATTCATGCACATCTTGAGCATATTGGATGACAATTGAAAATGCAATTTAGCCACACAAGTTATATAGAGGAAGTGGATAAGGAGATCTTTCTTAAGCAAATGTGGATTGAAGAAGATTACATCAGAGCACGCCACCACTGTCCGTTTTATCAACTTTATATCCCACTTGTCTCAAGAGAGACTAATGAAAGACCTGAATTTATTCTTTTTAATGAAGAATGAAATTAAGTTCTATGTTTTAAGTTATGTTTTTGTGTTTTTAAAGTCATTGTCTTTACATGTTTTATTGTTTAAGACTTGCTTTTAGTGTTTGTGTTACTTAAGTGTTTAACTGTGAAAGACTTCTAAGTGTTTGTATTTAGGAAAATTTTCTTATACAAGACTATTTGTAATGAGAACTAAGTGT
This sequence comes from Phalaenopsis hybrid cultivar, assembly GCA_002079205.1. Lineage (NCBI taxonomy): Eukaryota > Viridiplantae > Streptophyta > Magnoliopsida > Asparagales > Orchidaceae > Phalaenopsis > Phalaenopsis hybrid cultivar. The sequence continues at coordinate 54,765 of JXCR01146539.1, read as the reverse complement.
TTAAATGTATTTGTACTTTTTGTGAATTAATATAAGTTTGTTTGTGTGAAATTTTGTGTTGTTTTAGCAATGAACTGAAAAAGTTATTAAGGAGAATTTTGAGATAAAGGAGAGTTACAAGAAGTTGAAGATAGTTATTTAAGTGCTATGAGACCATTTAGTGGTGGTTTACTTAGGCAAATAGTGAATTTTACTTTAATTTGAAATTTTTGAAAATCGTGCACTGAAGCGTAAGCTCCACATCTCACGCTTAAGCGTGAGCAAACTTGAGAGGTAGGCGCCTAAGCGCCACTTACCCGTGTTTAAGTGCCGGTTCACGAACAATTAAAAGTGAATTTTTGAGCTAGAAATTACCATTTTTAACTCCTCCGTCACCTTCTTCCTCTCGGGTTCATGATTTTTAAGGGCTAGGGCACATCTAAAGTGAAGATTTCTTGGAAGACTCAAGTGAGATTTGCTAGATCCAAGTTCTTTGAGGTAAGAGCTTTACTTCTATGTAAAAATTTTGGATTTTCACCATGTATTTTTAGTACATTGGGAGAAATTTGAAAATTAACTATTCATGGTGAAAAATGAGGAAAAATCTATGGAAATTGCATGCAAAGTTTAGTTTGTGCTTTTGGAAGTTTAGTTTAGTTATTTAAACTTGATTTTTGAAGTTATTATTCGAATTTATCAAATTTGTAGAATGACACCAAGAATGAAGAGGAGCAAAGGCAAAGCCCTTTTGATTCGAGTAAATTTGTTAGTTCAAAAGCTCATGATCGGTATAGTGATGCGTTGCAATCACGCAAACTGATTCAGGTGTGATGTTTTAGAAATCCGAGTGAAAACTTGGTAGATTTAATTGTTCACTGAAAATTGGAACAATTATGTTGTTTCTCTGCTGTGGTAGTAATATCTGTTGTGAGGGAGTTCTATGCAAGTCTCCTTGAAGTTGAAGAAAATTGAGTCATGGTTCGAGGGAAGTTGATACCTTTTTTGTTAGAGGTAATCAAATTGTTTTACCATTTACCACCAGATGCAATATATTTTTATGCAAATTATAGTCCTACAGAAGCAGAATTAGATGAGATTATTTCTTACTTGACTGTTGGGAGAGAACTTTAGAAGATAACTAATGATAGAGAGTTAACTTCATAACTTCAAAGTTATGTGCACCTTCAAATGCCTGACACTATTTCATATCCGCTCTTCTGCTTCCGACCAATCATATCAGTGAAGTGACCAGAGAAAGAGTGACGTTGAACTATTGTACTCAAGAGGGAAAGCTCATCAACATTGGAGCTTTGATCTGTTAGACTATCATCAGTTCTGCTATAGCTGTTACAACTGCAGGACTGAGATTTACTTCCTTGATCTTTTCTTTGTGTGAGTAGGCTGAAGTTAAATATGATAGCTGAGAGGAAGTGTTATTACCTCTAAATCCCATCATTAAGGTGAATGTGAAGACTTATTATGTGCATTCAAGTTTTGGTTGGAGAGGAGGATTTTCTAGAAGCTATGGAATGAAGACGTCTGCTGCTTCTACCTGAAAAAGAGTAAGAACATTGATTATGTATATGAAGTTATATCAAATGAACTACTAGTGAATTTGATTTGAAAAGAAAAATTGATCATGTATATGAAGTTATATTAGAATTGATTTTAGAAATGAGTAAGAAAATTTAGTTAAAATTTTTAGTAATGAAGAAAAACTTTATGTTAAAAAGTTTTTAGATGAGAAAATGATTAAAATTAGTAACTATCTTTAGTAAGAAAAATTGTATTTTTGAAAAATTTAAATAGTTTAGACTTTTATTTTTAATACTTAAATTTCATTTCATAAAATAATTTTTAAAACATTTATTATATTTATAAGCTAAAGACTTATATCAAGACTTTGCTTTAGGAAAGGAGAAGTGAAAATCAAAATAATTAAAGGTCTATCCAGATATAGTAGTCCTTGCCTGAAAAAGAAATAGAAAAAAAAAGAAAGAAAAGTAAAAGAAAAGAAAAGGAGAAAGAAAAGAAAAAGAGAAAGAGAAAAAAATTAGGAAGGAGAAGCTTGAGGATTAGTGCTTAATAAACTCTTAAGCTTATAGATTTAATATAGTAAGTAAAATCATTTTTAATGAAAATTTTAAGTAGATATAATAAAAGAACTAAATTCTAAATTTGGAAAATCTATTATATATTTTTGAATTAGATAGAAACTCATATTTTCATTTGTCTTAACATTAAGAATTTCTAAACTTTAAGTTGGTCTCATTTACTGAATATTTTTTTCTAAATTAAACTGCTTTCTAAATCAAAATTTTAGTAGCTCCTAAAGAAACTCATATACATATCATACATATATTTTTTTTAAAGATTGAAGTTTCACTTGAGGACAAATAAGATTTTATGTTTGGGGGATTTTGATACACCTAAAATATATAGTGTCCTTAGACACATTTTTATATCTATTTTTGAGATATTACACTTTAATGGAAGGTATTTTTGTGTTTTTCTTGCAGATAAAGGTAAGAAGGGTGAAAAATGCTTAAAGAAGTGAAAAAGGATCAAATTTGGAGCAAAAAGGTGAAAATTGTGCAAAAGAGCCAGAGGCCCTGCGCCTAAGCGCTAATGCCGGTTATTGAACAAGTAGTTTTCTGCGAATTTTAAAGAGATTTTTGAGGTACCTATTGGCTTAGTAGATGGTTATAACCACCGTGGACAAAACTTATCATGAAAGGATGCATCTCTTAAGGAAATACATCAAATCTAGACATATTTTGAAAAGAAACCAAGACACCTTTTGGAAAATTATAAAAGAAAGAAAAGAGGTCTTAGAAAAGAGTCCTGAAAGTATTGGAAAGTTTTGAAAGTTCTCATTTAGGGAGTTAGTTGAGAGAGATTTTCAGGCACCACTTTTACTTTTATTTTATCCATTTTGTTATTTTATTTTGAGTGATTGTAAAAAGAAGATACTCCAAAGAGACTTCAAGAGTTTGGTGGAGGACTTGAGATAAGTTTTTATCTTTTATTTTAGACTACTTTTGATTGGTGGAGGACTTGAGATAAGTTTTTATCTTTTGTTTTAGACTACTTTTGGTTTTAATTGAAATGGGAGAGGACTTGAGATAAGTTTTTATCTTTTTGTTTTAGACTACTTTTGGTTTTAATTGAGACTTAGGACTTGAGATAAGTTTTTATCTTTTGTTTTAGACTACTTTTGATTTTAATTGAGACTTGTTATTGTTGAGATAAGTTTTTATCTTTTATTTTAGACTACTTTTGGTTTTAATTGAGACTTATTGTTGATGAGATAAGTTTTTATCTTTTTGTTTTGAGACTACTTTTGGTTTTAATTGAGACTTGTTGTTAGTTTTACATTTATTTATTCTTTTAAACTATAGTGTGGTTTTGCTTTCTCCATGGATTTTGAGTAGTTTTATTTATCTTTCTTCTTTAAATGATAAGTAATTAAGTTTTGGATGGAAGTTGTGGAAAGTATTGATCTTCAATTATGGAAGAAGTTGTGATGATTTAAATCCATGTACTTCATTTAATTATGATTTGGCCAATCCAGATGTTAAAATTTGTTGTGAGAACATGTAAGAACCGGGCTGATATTTTCTCAGTCAATAATTGGAAAGAATTACATGAGGTTTTATGAATGAGAATGTAGTTCCTATGATTTAGTGCAAATAGATAGGGAAATATTCATTGAAGTGTGTAGAGTTAGAAGACTTTAAAGTGACAGGTTAAAGCCCCCAACTTGGTTTATTATTTTAGATTATGATACGAGTGTTAGCCCCCAGGTGGAGGGAATCAAGGGAACTCTAGAGTGAGAGCTAGTATCTTCCCTGCTAGCCCTTTAAAGTGACAGGTTAAAGCCCCCAACTTAGTTTATTATTTTAGGTTCTCATACGAGAATGTTAGCCCCCTGGATGGAGGAAATTGAGGGAACTCTAGAGTGAGAGCTAGTATCTTCCTTGCCTAGCCGGTCTTCAAAACTATTCAAACTCTAAATTAGCCAATGTTCTTTATATCATCTCTAGTAAGGGTAAAGAATATTATTGCTCATATTTGGCACAAGACTGTTTGCATACTTCCACAATAGAATTCCTATACTTATTATTGATTCATAACAAGAAGAATAATATTTTCATCTTTAGTGCTTTTCTTCAACAAAAACTCTAGTTATCTTTTTTAAATTGTTATTGTTCTATCAAAATATTGAAAATAACAAAAATGTTTAAATTTTTATTACTGCAAAAATCATCGTTAGTTTAGATAATTATATTTTTATTAAAAATAGAAAGTTTATTGTTTAATAGTGCATGTTGTGTACTCTTCCTGTGGGTTCGATTCAAAAATTCCTAAATTACTTGATAATGATACGTATACATGCGTAGTATCCCAATATATATAAATTAAAAGTTAAATTCTTATTTTTCTTCAGGTTGAAGTTTTTGATTTTGTTGCAAAGTAAGGAATTATAAGTGAAATATAATCTGAATTATTTTAGTACTGTGCATATTAGCAATATCCAGGGATCAGGAAGCAGAGTTGATACCACCATTGATGCTACTAATTTTTCTACCACTAGACTCACGGGCCATCAACTAGTTAAGTCGCGTCTAGGTCTGAGAATTCTACTGACTACCAACCTCAAGGATGTTCTTAAAATCCCAAAGGAGAAGACAAAGAGGCTACCCTGTATCGTATATGGTATGCATCATGAGGACCATACTTCTCTTTGACATGATGTTGTCCCTACCGAGAAACTCTATCTCAAGACATCACCGTGAAAGAAAAGGGTATGGATACCCAAGGTTGTCGTAGCGATACGGCCCAGTAAGTCCACAGGGAAAGATCATGGAATAAAGCCAGGGTCTAAAGTATCCAACATTGTCACGACATATGCTAGCAAGATGGAGAAACAATTGGGAGATGTCTAGAAAAATCCTCTAGATCTAAAGATGCTACGAGAATCAATAATTGAAGAAAAGGTCGAAACGCTCAGTTTTAAAATTTTTTAGTTGGCCCGGGAACATGGAGTTTCCATCAATGATGATGATGAAGAATTTGACTACAATGATTGCCTTGAGGAAGATTTCATGGATATCCATGTCATTAAGAACAGAGCCGTTGTATTTGCGCGTGACGTTCAACCTCTCATTGAAGAGAACGCCGTAAATGAGCTGCATAGGGCTGTTTTCCTAAGGGATGAGCAAATCAGCCAAATGGAGAAAAGGATGGAAGAGATGGCCGCTGCCATGACTGTCATGGCCACAGTTCAGGGACTGTCTCAACTACCACTGCTAGCCTCTCCAAAAGTCAATCAACTAGAGATTATACACCTTACAGATGGAAGGAGAGAAGTTGGCTCAGCAAATTGAGATGATCAACAAAAGAAAGTTTCTCCATCAACTGTTATACCGTAAAAAAATTTAAGCAAATGGTTGAACAAGTTTGGGAGGCCTTAACCCAATCTAAAGGTGGTGCATTGATTTTGAAGGGTAGACCTTACCCGAAGGAATTTGATGTCGTACCCTACCCTAAGGGTTTTGTGTCACCAAATTTTAAGACATTCGATGGGAGCGGAAATCCCAGGCAACATATAGCCAGTTCTGGTAATGCAGAAGGAAATAAAGATTTACTCTTTATACAGTTTGTCAGTAGCCTACGAGGGATCAGTTTTGATTGGTATGCCGAATTACCCAACGAATCAGTCAAGAAGTTAGCTGAGTTGTAGCAACTGTTCATAAAAAGATTTTTCGGAGCACAACATCATGTGTCTATTGGAGATCTTGTAGTAGAGAAGCAGAAGCCTACGAGACTTTAGTGGACTACATTTTGAGGTGGAGAAACCTTAACAAGAAATGTAAACCTCAGCTACAGGAATATCATGCAATTGAGATCTTACTCAAGGGCATCCATGGGCCAGTAGCTTTCATGCACAAGGGACTCACCATTAAATCCTTCGAGAAGCTACTCAGCAAAGATAACAATCTTCAAGAAGAAGTCAAACATATGGATTCTTATGAGAAGTCTGAGAAGTCTAAGATGGCCGGAATATTTGAGAAGAAGTTCGGAACAGTGGCAATGGTCGATATAGGAAAACAACCAATGAAGATGCATCCAAAAAATTCTCATCAAAATTCTCATCAGTCGTCCTCGCAGCATGCTCAACAACAAACACAACAGTATAGCCAATCTAGCCAACAACCGCCTCAAGGAGGAACATACCGAACAGATAATAAGAAAATGTCCATTTCAGTGTGAAGAAAATCAACTTAGATCTTTCCAACAAAGAAGAAACACCAAAAGATTTGACAATGACATCTCAAGAAGAAGAAATTACATAAGTAAACTTAAGGAGCGTGAATGTATTACCCCCGAGAATAGCTCTGACAGACAAAGGAAAGATGATAGCCATTTGAGAAGAGCTACCTCCACCTTCGCCAGTGGAAGAAACACATAACCAAGAGAAAGTTGGAGGATCATACAAAGTGGATTTTAATGTGCTAGCTCACCTTAGGAAGTTGTCAGCCAAACTAAGCATCTATGACGCTTTAATCCTGTCAAAGGAGATGAGAGAGTCTCTCATTATAGCTTTGCTTGACCTAGAGATTTGCTTAGCCCATTTGGCCAGCACATCCTCGGATGAAGTTTGCTTGTTGAAAGAACAGTCTAAGATAACCTTCACAGATGAAGACTTTTTGCTCGGTACCACCGACCATAATCTTCCACTCTATATCTCTTTTAACATCGGCAGATTTGTGCTGTCTAGAGTTCTAGTATATCCTGGAGCATCTCTCAACTTGATGAGTCTACAGACATTGACCTACTTGGACATTGAAGCTCAGGAGCTTACGACCGATGAAATAATGCTAAGAGGATTCAACCGAAAGGGAGAATGAGCCCTTGGATCAATTTCACTGCTTATGCAAGTTGGAGAAGTAGTAACAACCGTTAAATTCTATATTATCAATGCCGAGACCTCTTTCAACACTCTACTGGGAGGATTTAGAAACACAACATGGTTTCGTCGTCTCTACACTAGTGCATCAAGTACTACAATGAAGGACAAGAACATTGCATCAAGGGAGATCTACAGCTTTTTTCAATTAATGAAGTTGTAATTCATGAGGACATCGTTTACTACTCACCTCTGAAGAAAATTGTCTTCTTTCATGAAGTTATGACTAATAAAAGTGAAGATTTAGAAGAAGTAAAATGTCAAGGCCGTTCAACTCCACTTCAGTAATCCTCCACCACTCTTTTGCAATGAGTTGGTGGGGGTTCTTTTAGTTCGTGCACCCGAGGTCGAGGCCAGGGACTTACATTAGCAAAGACCAATTTAATTTTTGAATGGACTAGGCTGAGCATCAACATTGATGGTGAAAAAAGTTTTGAGGATAAAATCATGATGATAAGACAGAAAAAACAACAATACGAGATATTCGTAGAAGACATGGAGAAAGCGAATATGAAACAATGTAAGATTGGATAATCCACTATGTAAACCTTACTCTGAATCTTCCTCAAAAGGTCAAGAATTTAGAGGTCAAGGAGGTCCGTAGCACTGCTTCAAAGCTGATTATATTTTATTGTGCTTCTACTTCTACTAATCTTGAAAATCATGTAAGTTTGGAGGAGGATCCTAATGAATTAATGAAATTGCCTTTTGGTTACTTTTCGCCTTATGTACAAAAGTTAATTCAACAAGGGCATTTGCCAAAACAAATGCCAAAAGATAAATTAAAACTTTTTAAAAAATTGTGGGATGTTAAAAGTTGAACTCCCAACTCAAAAGTGGGTCTCCCATTTGGTACAGTCAGACCAGTCGATGATTCAGAATTATTCATGGTTGTTACTAGTGAATCGGAAGTGGACTGCCTTAATATAGAGAATGACTCTACTAATTAGCTAGTAGAAGATACTCCGCCATAATTTGAAGAGGAAATAAAATTAATTGTTGATGAATTAAAGGAAATTAACCTCGGGATGGAAGAGTAACCCCGAATTACATTTACAAGTTCTCTACTCTATAATGAAGAGTCTTTAGAATTTATCAAACAGTTAACAAAAATTAAAGATTGCTTTGCATGGAGTTATGATGAAAAGCTAGGACTGTCAGCAAAAGTTGTAGTTCATAAGCTCGGGGTGGACAAAGACATGACCCTAATGAAACAAGCTCCAAGAAGAATGTGCCTCTAAATAGAATAGTAAGTCGTTGCCGAGGTAATAAAATTGATACACAATAACTTTGTGTGAGAAGAGCAATACCTCACATGGTTAGCTAACGTTATACATGTTAAGAAGAAAAATAGACAAATCTATGTATGTGTCGACTTCAGGGATTTTAAAATAATGTGTCCAAAAGATGAATTTCCACTGCCGATACCAAAAATGATGGTAGATGCTTCGACACAACAAATTTTCTCCTTCATGGATAGATCCTTGAGGTACAACCAAATCAAGATGGCTCCAAAAGATGCAGCACTTACAACTTTCACAACACCGATCAAAATTTTTTGCTACACAGTGATGTCGTTTGGGTTGAAGAACGCGAAAGCAACATATCAACGAGTTTTGACAAAGATCTTTGACAACCTCATTCACAAGCAAGTGGAATGCTATGTGGATGATTTGGTCATCAAAAGTAAATAAAAGATAGACCATTTGTATGATTTGAGGATTGTGTTTGAACGATTACGACAGTACGACCTTACGATGAATCCCTTAAGGATTGCTTTCTGCGTTACCTCTAGGAAATTTCTAGGATTCATCGTTCTTTATTGGGGAATCAAGATCGACCCAGATAAGATTAAAGCTATCTTGGAGATGGCTCCACCCAAAGCCTTGAAACAACAATGTTCCTTCCAAGGAAAGTTGATATATCTGAGATGCTTTATTTCTAATATATCTGGTAGGTGTCAACCCTTCTCGATATTAATTAAAAGGGATTTCAAATTTGTTTGAGAAGAAAAATGCCAGGCGGGCTTTCGAGGATGTTAAAAAATATTTAATGACACCTCCCTGTTTTGGCAACCCCTAACCCGGGAAAATCATTGATACTTTATACCGTAGCCTTAAATGACTCTCTCAGAGCCCTCTTAGCCTAAGTAAATGATGAAGGTAAAGAAAACGTACTCTACTACTGACCAAATTTTTTGTAAATCGACAAATATAAGAATTTAATGGTGCTACTAGAAGATTTAATTTCCAGCAACGATGTCCAAAAACTTGATCGCGACTTTATAGTTGTGTCTGATTTGATTAAGATGTATAAATATAATATTCAAGAATGTTCAAGTCGAATTTGTCAATGCAAGTACATGTATCGCGACTTTATATCTATTTTACATTGTTTTTGATGATATTGCACTTTAAATAAATGTATTTTTGATGTTTTGTTGCAGGAATGATAAATTAGGGTCATTGGAGCAAAAAGATGCAAAAAGGAGTGAATTTAGAGAGAAAATGACCAAAATATGAAGATTTGAATTAGGGCGCCGATGGCAAGCCCAACAACGCCGACGACGGTCTTTTTCAGAGACTCCAAAATTAATTCACTTAGAAGGCATGTCCACAGCGCCCTAGAGGCCACTGACGGAGAGCTCGTCGGTTATGTCCAACAAAGCAATGGATGAGGCAACTCTTGGGAAAACTCATCCACAACTTTAAAAGAAGATTTTGGCCGAAAATTGGAGGGAACCAAGGAGAACCTAGAGGTCCGGGATGTTAGAAAGGTCCTGGAGGTTAGAAAGGTTCCATTAGTGTTTGCTAGAGTGTGAAAATTGTGAGGAATTCTTCGACAGATTGTAAGAGTGGAGGGAAAGTGAAAGATTTCCTCCTCCTTGCCGCTTCGAAGAGAAATTCTGTGTGATGTAAACAAAGGAAGAGATGCAGGGGAACTTTGAGGAGTTTTCTTGGGGGAGAAATTAGAGATAGGTTTATTTATTGTTGTAGTTTGTATGACTTTGATTTTATATATGAATTCCGAGTTTTGTTGTGATTTCCCCATGAGATCTGAGTAGTTTTCTCTATCTTTCTCATTGTCTTGAGTNGTGACAGACTAAAATCCTCAATTCGGTCCTATCGTTTGGGTGTTGAAGTGTAGATGTTAGCCCTCATGTGAGAAATCCCTAGAATTTAAATTTCAATTTCAAATATGAAAAAGCTAAAGCCAATTAATATATCCCAAACCAAAGCAATCTTTCCTACCCACCTTGGAAGATTATTACATACAAACCACATGAAACATTGATATTTACTAATTAACATCAAACGTGATTTTTTTTTCCCTTAAACTACTGAACCAATTAATTTACGCTTCATGTGATATAAATCATCTAATTTGATGCTTAGTAAAGCTTACGATATTAATCATCTAATTATGTGCTCGGTCAATTAAATATTTATAATCATTTTTAACAAAAGAAAGTTATTGGAAATATAATCATAATATATATTTTTTTCCCAAAAGTCACAATCATAATATAATTTATGGACTTCTTTAGAAGAAAAAAAATAAAATAAAATAGTAATTATACAATACAAGAAATTTTAATTTTAATAATTATGCCAAAACATTATTATTACATCTCCATCATCATAAGAAGTTAGAGCTCCAAATTTTTTTTATAATTAAAATAAATATATAATTGAAATTTTTTAGAATTTTTTGAATTAAAATAAAATAAAAAAAAGTTATTTTTTTTTTATTAATTTTGAAGTAAAATAAAATCAATATAAATCTCTTGCCAGCGGTGATTGACAAGTAGCAACTCTGATAATAATCAATAATAGGCATTTACCACAATATCATTACGAGTCTACTCAATTGTTAGATAGCCGGGGGTGGCAACTTATGAGTAGGGTTGTAAACGAGCCGAGCTTGAGCGAGCTCAGGTTTTGCTCGTGTTCGGTTCGTTCGAAATAACTTGTGTTCGAAATCGACTCGTGTTCGAAATTGGCTCGTGAAGAGTGTGTTCGTGTTCGTGTTCGGCTCGAAATTGGCTCGTTAAAATTAAATTGAGAAAAACAAATGTAAAGTGTGAGATTCGTACAAAAGAAGACACTAACCACATTACCACATGAGGTGTTATGATTTAAACTTAAACATAAATTTAAATAATATACTATTATATAAATAATATATATAATATATTGTTATATATATATAGTTATGTAATTCTTTTTTTTAATTCCGAGCTAAAACGAGCAGAACACGAGCAAACAAATAGCTGTTCGTGTTCGACTCGTTTATAATTCGAGCTTTAAAAATTTGTTTTGTTCGGCTCGTTTACTTAACGAACGAGCCGATCACGAGCTACTTAACGAGCCGAACACGAGCTGCTTGCGAACAACGAGCTTTTTTGACAGCCCTACTTATGAGTTCTTAAAAATCGGCTAATACACCCATTTTGAATGAGTCCACACACCCAGATTTTCAATGTGTTGCTGCCATTTATGTCGAATTATGCAAAAGATGCCAAAATGATTCTACGGCAACAAATTTGAAAGAACCATTTTCTTAAAATCACAGCCATTAACACCAACTAATAAATTATAAATATATCAGCGGATTCCCTTTCAAACTCACAAGGGATGGATGCGAATTGAGGAATGAAAACTAAGCTAAAACCATTATAAAAACATAGCAAGGTGCCAAAAGGATTCCACACCAAAAATTATAAAAATTGTAGCACCTACGTCCTGCATAATCATGCAATTCCTCTATTCTCCCACCTCAGTCCTGTCAATAATCTTGACCCCATCGTTGTTGTTTCTTCTTTTCATCAAGAGAAATAGAGCAACAAAGAACAAGAAATTCCCTCCAGGGCCATGGAAGGTTCCGTTCGTAGGAAGCATTCTCCAATTCAATATAAAACGATTGAGGACGAAGCGAAAAATAGAACGAGAAAATTCACACTAAAAGAAGACACAAATTTACGTGGTTCGACAAATTGCCTATNATTTCATCCAAGATTCAGGGAGGTCAAAGCCCTTGGAAGTTGGGAGCAAATAAATAGGGAAATAATATTATCAGACATAGAATTGGAGATTTTAGAGTGGCGGAATAAAATCCCCAATTTGGTCCTATCGTTTGGGTGTTGAAGTGTAGATGTTAGCCCTCAGACGAGGGGAACGTGGGAGCTCTAAAGTGAGAGTTGATATCCTCCCAACCTAGCCGCAGATTCAGTAAACAAGCATAAGATTAGTCAATGTCCTTTATGCCTAGACCAAAGGGTAAAGAATAGGTATGCTCCTATTTGGCACAATACAAATTGAACTGACTCACTTTATCCATTCACTATAATTTTTTGAGGAGAAGGATACTTTCTTATATATTGAATATCACATTAGAAACTTCATTAGTGTAATTAATTATTTAATAACTATTAAAATTACATATTTATTTCAATTGCATATTAATGACAGATAAGAAATTGAACTTCGTTGTTGCAATTAAAGTATTGCTTTTCTAAAATCTTAGTTCGTAGTTCTAATCTTACTTTCTTTGGGATCGATATCTAGGACTCCATTAGAGCCCTATATTACTTGAGCAATGCGTATACTTGCGTTGATAAGTGTGACTTTATAATTATTGAATATTCATTACATTCATAATTATTGAATCTATAACTGTTATTAAGTTTTGGTATAGTTGTTGAGGAATTAAATTCTTTAGCAAGAGTATTAAATACTTATATTCTTAGGCATATATAAAGTTGCGGTCTGTCAGTGGTACCAAGCAGCAAATCTTCATCTGTGAAGGTTGCCCCAGGCTGTTCATTCAACAACCAAACTTTATCCGAGGATGTGTTGGCCAACTGTGTTAAGCAAATCTCTGGGTCAAGCAAGGTTGTAACCAGATGTTTTCTCATCTCCTTTGACAGGATCAGAGCGTCATAGATGCTTAATTGGGTCGGCAGCTTCCTAAGATGGGCTAGCACATTGTAATCCCCCTTGTATGATCATCTAATTTTCACTTGGTTTTGTGGTTCTTCTACTGGTGGAGGTGGTTCCTCTCAAGTTATTATCTATATTTTTTTTATCTATCGGAGCTATTCTCGGAAGTAATACCTTCCCGCTTCTTAAGTTCACTTCTGTAATTTCTTCTTCTTATGACATCATTGTTAAATCTTTCGTTGTTTCTTCTTTGTCGGAAAGATCTAAATTGATGGCAAACAGTGCACCCTGACGCTCAAGGATTTGTTCCTCACTGTTGGTGTTATCAAAGCTGGTATTGTTGATGTCTTCTATAGTCTTGTTAGCGAGTTCATTGGACTCAAATATGATTTAAGGATCCTATAGAGAATCGAGACCAAAGCTAGATTGGTCAAAATTGATTATCTCATTCCTAAAAATAGTTAAAACGTAGCCAAAATCACAATAATTATTTTCATTAGACCCCAGAGGGGAAAAAAGATAATCATACAAAGTCAGGGGTTTGAGAATTTTCTTCCCCGAATCTGAGATAACCAATCTTGTAGAGGCAGCCCCTATCCTACCCCCCGTGTTATTAATCTTCGTAGTGGTGTTCTTCTTTTTCATTGTCTTTGACGTTGACAAATCTTGTGGTGAAATCTTCATCTCGGGCTTGACAAACTGAAGATTTTGAACGTAGGCTTGTTTTGATGTGTTCTGGATTTGATTCAATATTTTTTTGGATGATTTGCTCTAAACTTCATTCCATTCATCTTTTTTCATATATGTAGAAGATTGTTTTGTTGAATCTTGTATTTGGTTTAGGACCATCTTGAGCTCGTCCCAAGTCGTACTCCATCCCTCTTCTCTAGTATATGGATGAATTAAAGAAATTGGCTCAGCCAAAATCATATTTATGGAACCTTTTTCAGGTTCCGTTAAATATTCTTTCAGGATCATTTTATTTCCTTCTTTGAGATTTTTCTTGAGCCAATCCTTAAAGATTAAACATTCTTCTATAGTGTGCCCCAACAATCTGTGGTATGAGCAATAATTTGGTTCATCTTTCTTGTCAACTTCTTCAGGCTTCTTCGGATTTGGTATTCTTAACTTAGGCTTCTTCATTTAACTTCTGAACATTTTGGATACGGCTTCATCTTTGAAAGAATACACCATTTTCTATCGTTCTGTCAAAGATATTCTTTTATTCCCTGTTCGAGGTGACCCTTCTTGAGGCGGTCGCTGGTTGGACTGGTTACTCTATTTCTGAGCATGTTGTGATGAAGATTGGCGAAGAATTTCTACATATATCTTCAATGGTTGTTTTCCCTTGTCGACAGTCTCTACTATTCCTTATTTATTTTCAAACACCCTGGTCTCCTTGGACTTCTCGTCTGAATCCATATGTTTGATTTCTTCTTAGAGACTGCTAGCCTTGCTGAGTAGCTTCTCGAAGGATTTGATGCTGGGTCCCTTGAGCATGAAAGCCACCGGGCCATGAATGCTTTTGAGTAAAATCTCAACTGCGTGGTGTTCCTGTAGCTGAGGTTCACACTTCATGCTAAGGTTTCTCCACCTCAAAATGTAATCCACCAAAATTTCTTTGGGATTTTTCTTTTCTATCATGAGTTCTCCTATAGAGACATGGTGTTATGCTCCAACAAATTTCTTCAAAAATAATTGTTCCAGCTTAGTAAAGGTTTTCATTGATCTATTAAGCAAATCGGCATACCAATCAAAGGCGATCCCTGACAAGCTGCTGATGAACTGTTGGAAGAGTAGAGCTTCACTAGTTCTCGTGTTGCCACAACTGACTCTAAAGTGTTTTATATGTTGTCTGGGACTTTCAGTCTCATCAAATATCTTAAAGTTTGGGGCCACGAAACCCTTGGGAAGGGTATGGCATCAAATTCCTCTTGATAGGGTCTACCCTTTAGAATCAATGCACCGCCCTTAGATTGGGTTAGGGCCTCCCAAACTTGCTCGAGCATTTGCTTAAATTCTTTCTCTGGTATAGCGCTTGATAGAGAATCCTTCTTTTGTTGCTCTTCTTTGTTTGCTGAGGTAACTTCTCTTCTTTCATCCATGATATGTATGATTTCTGGTTGGTTGATCTCTAGAGATGCTAGTCGTGGTGCTTGTGATTGCCCCTGAATGGTGTCCGTGGCAGTCATGGTGGCGACCATCTCTTCTATCCTTTTCTTTAGTTGGTTGACTTGCTCATCCCTTAGGAGAATAGCCCTACGCAGCTCATCTACAACGTTCTCTTTAACGAGAGGTTGAGCTTCGCACACAAATGCAGCAACACTAGTTTTGATAACGTGAACATCCATGAAATCTTCTTCAAGGTAGTCATTATAGTCAATATCTTCATCATCATCATTGATGGAGACTCCGTGCTCTTGAGCCAACTCAGAAATTGTGACTCTGAGCCTTTCAACTTTTTCTTCGATCATTGAATCTTTGATTATTCTATGATCTGAAGGACCGTGCTGGACCTCCTCCTCTTGCTCTTCCATTTCACTAGCAAATGTTGCAACAATGTCAGATACTTTGGACCATGGATTCATTCCGTGGTCTTGTCCTGCAGGCTTACTCGATTGTATTGGTACAAAGACCGTGGGTATCCACACCTTCTTCTTTGATGGTGCTGTCTCGGGATGGAGTGTCCTACCAGAAACATCGGAATGTCGAAGACAAGTATGCTCCCCATGGTGCAGACTAGCTACGGTACTAGGTAATTTCTTCATCTTTTCCATTGAAAGTTTAGGAATTTCTTTATGGTGTGTGCTCCGTAAGATTTTTGGACCCAGTCTTGACTTATCTGGTCGACGGCCTATGGTCTTGGTAGGGGGGGAATTTGTGGTTACAATAGCGATATCAGGTCTACTTTTTAAGCAGAACCAGATGAGAATATGAGTGGGAAAATCTTCAGTTAATCTCTGAGGTCGTTTGACGGACTTGATGTCTTTTAAAATTTCTTTCTTCATACAAGGTAAAATTGCATGCCCCACTCATTTAAGTACTTCATTGACTGAACAACCTTCTTTGGGGGCTAGCCTCTGAAAAACGGAATTAACTCAGGTGATGGGAGTAGACTTCTTTTTCTCCTCAACATATATATGAAGTAACGATAATGCAGCGGAAACTTTCTGAATACTCTTGTATCCATCTGTATCATTTAAGGGATGGAATCTACTTCCTCACAGAAGTGGATATACTTCAGGTAATTCTAACTCCTCTTGGTGAGGCTTTTCTTCTACAAGTATTTCCTGAAGAGTCTGGGCTTTAGTAGCCATCTGAACTCTTTTGTTGCAATTTCTCTTCTAAATACAGGTTAGTGGTGTAGTTCTTAAACTCGATCCAATTTCTAATACTGGTGGCGGGATAGCCAATCCTTCAATCGGATCTTCAATGATCATTACTTCTTTTCCTTTAGTAGCAGCTGGAAAAGCAGGCTTGGTAGGTGTCGTAGTGGCAACAATAGTCTTGGCCTTCTTATAAGAAGGGAAGTCCTAAAGATAGTTCACGTCGAATTCGGCAGACAGCTCCTGAATTTCCAGAGCGGTGACTTTAATTATGACAAACAAGGCCTTCCCAAGGATAACCTTGAGGTCTTCAAACCCGACTCCGAACTTAATGGTAGGAGCAACATTGCAGGGTTCAAGGCTCGTCAACAGGTTGCAAGAAAAAATCAGCATTGGGTAGGCCATTGCATCAGCTTTAAAATAGAAGGCTTTGGGGTTAGCCATATGGCCAAAACCTTGTAATATTAATGCAAGCACTGAAAATTAACAGTGGTCGATCTGTAGACCGGGTAAGTTTTAGTTTGTGGGAATTTTAAAATTTTTAGTAAAAAAGTAATTTAAAAGTATAAAAATTTAATTAATATAAGAGAATTTTAAATCGCGCGCATCACAACACAATTTTATTTAATTTGCAAAATAGCAAATCAAACTTGGAAGGGAGATGTGAAGTGTTTAGAACTTAGTGTGGGACCCTTTTAGTAGCACACAATGCCCAGGTGGAACTAGTCCACTAACTAACCTAATGGGACCCCACATGAAGATTAAAAGAGTTCTTAATGGCCTTTTGAACCCCTCTGTTCAAAGGTGATTGAACAAACAGTCCTGAAGTTCAGAGAGTTGGTCGTACTTTCTCAAGATAGAAATGGGTAAAGTATGTCAACTGAAGAAGAGTAATTTGGTTCAAGAAAGATATGGACACATTACTGATGTGTGAAGATAATATTTCCATATTTAAATGGAGAGAAAAGCTTGCCTTCACCGGAGTCGCCAAAAGTTGTCGGCACTATTTTGGTTTGGGGAGTTGTTGGTCACTATAATTAAAATCTCATCGCCCGCTTCGGAAGGACATTTTAATTTACATATAGATTTAGGTTTAGAAAAATATGAAATTAAACTGACCCCATATTTTCCATAGTTTACATTAAAGAGCGTGATACACCAAAAATATATGCATTTTAAGACCCATATTTTATACATATTTTTTATGATATTACACTTTAATGGAAGGTATTTTGATATTTTCTTGTAGGTTATTAATTTTTACGGCTTAAAACAAAAAGAAAGCAAAAAGGATTTGAAGTCAAAATGATGCTTTTAAAGAAATGCTCGGCGCCGACAGCGCTGACGATGTAGAACAAATTAACACAGAGATTTTTTACTCAGTGTTAACGACGCCAGACCAGCACTAATGACTCCAAAGATGGTGCTGACCACGTTTTTAGAAGGTTTGATGTATTTGGACGATTATTTTAAGAGTTTTTGGAGGCACGTCTTGGAGAACCGATCTTGGGCTTTATTTGGGGCTGAATTTCTTCAGAAAAAGCGCTCCTCTACATTTTTCACTCTTCTACTTTCATTTTTCGCACCACATCATTTCATTCCACTTCCATATTGGAGTTAATTAGTGATTTTTCTTTCATAGTTTAAATTTTTTTTGTGGTGAGATTTAGTGTGAAACTTTCTATAAGAATGTTAGAGAAGGAGAAAAATGAGAGATATCTTCTTCTTGCATTTTTAAGGAAAAGCTACAAAGGATTTTCTTTGAGAAAGAAATTTCAGATAAGTATTGTTTGTTTATCAGTGTTGTATGAACTTTCTTTTATATATAAAATTTTTGTTTTGCTATTTCTTTCTCATGAAGTCTGAGTAGTTCCCTCTATCTTTCTCCCAACTCTGAGACATGGTAAAATGAAGAGATAATATGAATGTGTCAATATTAAAATATAAAATCTCTGAGATATGGTGAAATGAAGAGATAATATGGATGTGCCAATATTAAAATATAAAAAAAATTGTGATGATTTTTCAACTCCAGAAATGAAGAGATAATATGGATGTGCCAATATTAAAATATAAAATAAATTGTGATTATTTTTCAACTCCAAAGATAATATAAATGTGCCAATATTAAATTGTAAAATAAATTGTGATGATTTTTCAACTCCGAAAGCCAATGTTAAAATTTAAAATAAATTGTGATGGTTTTTCAACTCCACTCTTAATTTACTATGTGCCAATATTAAAATATAAAATAAATTGTGATGATTTTTCAACTCCGAATTTAATTTACTTTTCAATGTGGCATAATTAAAATATAAAATAAATTGTGATGATTTTTCAACTCCGAACTTAATTTAGTTTTTAAATCTGGCCAATTGAATTGTTAAAATATGTTGTGAAACATATGATCCGGGAAATGGAGTATGAGTTCTATAACAATTAAAATATATTGTGAAACATATGATCCGGGAAATGGAGTATGAGTTCTACAACAGAGTGAGGGTCACATTTGATTTCATGAAGGAGAAATTTGTTTATATGTTGTGAAACATATGATCCGGGAAATGGAGTATGAGTTCTACAACAGAGTAAGGATCACATTTGATTCCATGAAGGAGAATATCGTTTATGGAATTAAGTGCAAATAAAAACGAAAATTTTCTTTGTTGGGTGTAGAATTGGAGAACCTTTAGGGTGACAAACTAAAATCTTCAATTCACTCTTAGTGTTTAAAAACTGAAGTGAGAGCTAGCCTTCAGGTGAAGGTAAGTGGGAGCTCTGGAGTGGGAGCCGATATCCTTCTAGCCTAGCCTCGGATTTAGGGACTAAACACTGAGATTAATCAATGATTTTCTATGCACTGCATCAGGGTAGAGAATTAAAATTTCTCCTATTTAGCACAATACATATTATGAACATTTATGTCATCTCATTTTACCATAGCCTCATTGTAGTTGGAAGGATGTTTTTTCACATAAGAATTTCCGTTACATAAACATAGTTTATTGTATTTACTATTTTAAATTTTGTATATTTGATTTGATAATAGTTTAGAAATTTAATTTTGATTATATCTAAACAATTGAAATTAGTGACAGTGATTTAAATTGACTTCCTGTGAATTTCCTAACAAATTTGTCATTTTCAATTTAAACTTTTCCCGTAGGATCGATATTTGGGGCTTAAATAGACATTCCATTATTACTTGATAATTATAGGTATACTTGCATAGAATCTGAATTTTAATTGATTATATTGAATTAAATTTTACACAATCTATCGCAACAAAAAGACGGATCAAGTTTTTGGAGTCGTTGTGTGGGGAAGGTAACGGTTAAATTAAATAGTTTTGATAAATTAGGAAATTTAGAGATAATATATATACCATAAAAAATTATTAATATTTAAAAAATTAAAAAATTTAAAAATAAAAAAAGAAATATTTTTATTAGAGTGATTTACTTTGCTTGTTCTATTTATTTATGCAAAATATTGGATCTGAACGTTTAGTACCTTACAATTCAGAATTAGAACGTACTATTAGAAAAATTCAAAAAAAAAAAAAAGAAATTAAAAATTTACAGGAAATGACGAATAACTTAGATAATCCAATAAATGAAAATCGACAAAGACCCTTAAAAGATTATGCGAATCCGACAGCAGATGAACTTCACTTGACTATTCAAAATCCTGATGTTGCTGCTAATTCATTTGAGCTTAAACATGTTATTATCCAAATGATACAAAATAATTAGTTTGGAGGATCACATACTGAAGATCCTAACTTACATCTTGCTAGTTTTCTTGAAATTTGTGCTACATTTAAATATGATGGAGTGTCTAATGATGTTGTTAGGCTTAGAATTTTTTTCTTTTCATTATGGGATAAAGCCAAGACTTGGTTAAATTCATTAGCACTTGGATCTATTAGAACTTGGGGAGAACTATCACAAAAACTCTTGGCTAAATATTTTCCACCTTTGAAAACTGCTAAGTTAGAAATGATATTACATCTTTTTGTCAGTTTGAAGAGGAATCAATATATGAAGCCTGTAGAAAGATTTAAGATCTTCTTAGAATGTCCACATCATGCTTTACCAGATTGGTTAATAATTCAAACATTTTACAATGGATTAGTAAGATCACTGAGATCTATTATAGATGCTGTTGCGGGTGGTTTATTAATGTCAAAAACCTTTTAATGAAGCATATTCTTTAATTGAAGAAATGGCTACTAATAATTTTCAATGGCCCTCTAAAAGGGTAAATTCTAGGAGAGTAGCTAGTATTGATGATTCTGATGTAATGCCTATTTTGGCATCTCAAATTATTGTTATTTCTAAAAAGATTGATCAAATGGGAAGGAATTATTCTCAAGTACCCCCAGTATTAGAGGATAATTCACTAGGACAAATTTAATCATCTTATGAAACTTTAAATGCTATAAATAATCAAAATAACAATCCCTATTCTAACTAGTTTAACCTTGGTTGGAAAAATCACCCTAAATTTAGTTGGAATAATTATAATAATTCAGTGAATCCATCAGAAAATCTGAACATTCAAGGAAATCCTAATTTTTGACCTTATTATCTCTGGGATTTCACTCCAACCCTAACCCACAAGTTAAGGAAAAGAAGTTGACGATGGAAGAAGTGATGTTGAATACAGGAAATCAAATACAAAATCAAGGGGCTGCTATTAGGAATATTGAAAATCAATTAGGATATATTGCTACTACACTTAGTAATAGACCTTCTGGAATTCTTCCAAGTACTCTGGAAGTTAATCCAAAAGATCAAAATAAAGAGCAAATTAAAGTTATTTAATTACGAAGTGGAAAAGAAGTTAAAATAAGTATCCAAAGAGAAACTGAAGTTGATGAAGAAAAGGAAGAAATGGAAAATGATCAACAAGAAAATGAATAAACACAGAGCCCTATAGAAAAACCATTACCTCTGTTCCCTCAAAGACTGAAACAGAAGAATAAAAATAAACAATTTACAAAATTTTTGGAAATCCTTAAGAAGTTAACGATAAATAATCCTTTTGTTGAAGCATTGGAACAAATGGCAAGTTATGCTAAATTTATGACAGATGTATTAATCAAGAAAAGGAAGTTTACAAATCATAAGTCCGTTGTACTCAGTGAAGGTGTAGTGCTATTATTCAGAAAAAGCTTCCTGAAAAATTAAAAGATCCTGGTAGTTTTACTATACCTTGTGCAATTGGAGAAATGTTTTACAGAAAAGCTTTATGTAATTTAGGAGCGAGTATCAATCTTATGCCTTTATCAATTTTTAAACATTTAAATTTGAGAGAAATTTCCCCCACTACTGTAAATCTTCAGTTAGTTGATCGATCAATAACTTATCCAGAAGGAGTTATAGAAGATGTGCTAGTAAAAGTGGATAAATTTATTTTCCCTCTAGACTTTATAGTATTAGATATGAAGAGAGATAAAGAATTCCCATTATTTTAGGGAGACCATTTCTCACAACAGGGAGAGCTGTAATAGATGTGCAAAAAGGAGAATTAATAATGAGAGTTAATGATCAAGAAATGAAATTTAATATAGCAAAATCTATGAAATATCCAGCAATAGAAAAGATAATGAATGTTTTAGGTTGGAAGTAGTTGATTATCTAAGTAATGAGCAGTTTAAGAATGAATTTGAAGATAAATTAAAGCAAGGAGAAATTTTTTATACTGAAAATAAAGAGAAGAAGATTTAGATTATATTCCGGGCAAATTTGAAGCATTAGACTTGCTGGAAAATGTTAGTAAAAATATTATTCCTTCAAGTATTAAACTACCTGAACTTGAATTAAGCATATTACCTGTCCATTTAAAATATGTATTCTTAGGAGAGTCATCTACATTTCCTATTATTGTATCTTCTGAGCTAACTGAAATTCAGGAAAAAAAGTTGATAGAAATGTTGAAAAAGTATAAAAAGTCTTTTGGATGGACTTTAACAGATATTAACGGAATTTGTCCTTCAATTTGTATGAACAGAAGTTTATTAGATGAACAAAATTTTATTAGACGAACAGTATGAACCTAAAGCGGATCCTTAGAGAAGATTGAACCCAATAATGAAAGAAGTTGTTAAAAAAAATATTTTAAAGTGTTTAGATGCTGAAATTATATATTTAATTTCAGATAGTGCTTGGGTAAGCCCAATTCAGTATGTTCCAAAGAAAGGAGGAGTGACTATTGAAGAAAACGAGAAAAAGGAATTAATACCAATAAGACAAGTAACTGGTTGGCAAATTTGTATTGACTATAGAAAAATAAATATGGCCACCAGAAAAGATCACTTTCCTTTACCCATTCTAGATCAAATGTTAGATAGATTGGCTGGGAATAAATACTATTTCTTTTTAGATGGATATACCGAATATCACCAAATTCCAATTGCTCTAGAGGATCAAAAGAAAATAATGCTTACAAGCCCATATGGAACATTTGCTATTTGCAGAATGCCTTTTGCACTATGCAATGCACCTACAACATTTCAAAGATGCATGATGTCAAGTTTTAGCAATTTTGTAGAGCATGAAATCTAAGTATTTATGGATGATTTTTCTGTGTTTGGGACTTGGTTTGAGTTATGTATTAACAATTTAGAAAAAGTTTTAGAGATATGTGAAAAAACCAACCTAATCTTAAATTGGGAAAAATGTCAATTTATGGTTGCAGGAGGTATTGTTCTTGGGCATAAAATTTCTGAAAAAGGCATGGAAGTAGATCCTAGAAACATCCAAGTTATAGAAAAATTACCAACTCCTAATAATGTCAAAGGGGTGAGAAGCTTTCTAGGACATGCTAGTATTTACAAGCGCTACATAAAAATTTTTTCAAAAATAACTAAACCCTTATGCCAACTTTTAGAAAAAGATACAAAATTTGATTTTAATGAGGAATGCATAACAGCATTTGAATTATTAAAGAAAAAATTAATCAATACACCTATAATAGTACCACCTGACTTGGAGAAACCATTTGAAATAATGTATGATGCTAGTGATTATGTTATTGGTGTTGTATTAGGAAAAATACACAATAACGGTTTTAAAGTTATATATTATGCTAGTAAAACTCTAAATAATGCTCAAATTAATTATACTACCAATAGAACTAAATGTAGAGTGCATACAGAGAATTCTACTATTAAATGTTTAATGCAAAAGAAGGATGTTAAACCAATATTAATTAGATGGATACTTCTATTGCAAGAGTTTGATTTTATCGTGGTAGATAGAAAGGAAAATAATTATCAAATAGATGATCATTTATCTAGAATAGAAATAGAAATACTAACTAATTTTGCAAATGAAATTTTAGAAAATTTTCCTCATGAACATTATATAGTATTGATGAAATGGATGTACTTTGGTATGCTGATATAGTAAACTATATTGTAAGTGACATTCTACCACTTGATATCAAGAATCCACAATTAAAGAAATTTATCTATGATTTGAAAGACAATTTTTGGGATGACCCATATTTATATAAACAATGTAAAGATTTAATTATTAGAATATGTGTGTCTTATGAAGAAACTCAACAGATAATTGAAAGATGTCATGATTCTGAATTTGGATGATATTTTGGAATAAATAGAACTGCATATAAGATTTTGTAAGCTAGATTTTATTGGCCTACAATTTTTAGAGATGTTAGTGAATATATTAAAACATGTGATAGATGTCAACGGGTAGGAAATATATTCAGAAGAGAGGAAATGCTCTAAATTACACATTAGAAGTTGAACTTTTTTATGTGTGGGGATTAGACTTTTTGGGACCACTTATGCCTTCATTTGGAAATTTATATATATTACTTGTTGTTGATTATATGTCTAAGTGGATTGAAGCTATTGTTGTGCCTAGATGTGACGCTCGGAGTGTTTCTAAATTTTTAATTAAAATTATTTTTACATGATATGAAATGCTGAAAATAATCATTACTGATGGAGAATCTCATTTCAGGAATAAGATAATCGAAAAATTAATCAAGAAATATGATATAATGCATAGATTCTCTACTGTTTTTTATCCTCAAACTAGTGGTCTAGCAGAAATATTGAATTGTGAAATGAAATACATTTTAGAAAAAGCCCTAAATCTTTATAAATTGAATTGGTCTGCTAGACTAGATACTACATAATGGGCATACAAAACTGCTTATAAAACTCCTACAGAAATGTCCCCATATAGATTTTTTTTAGAAAAAAACATGTCATTTACCAGTAGAATTGGAACATAAAGCATTTTGGGCTAATAAAAAATTTAATTTTAATTTAAAGGATGCTGGTGAGAAAAGATTTTTGCAACTCAATGAACTTGAGGAGATTAGAAAAGAAGCATATGATAATTTGAAAATCTATATAGAGAAAATGAAAATATGGCATGATCAGAAGATTGTTAAGAAGAAATTTGAACCTAGACAAGAAGTTCTACTATATAATACAAGATTGAGATTATTTCCAGGAAAACTAAAATTCAGATGGTTAGGGCAATTTAAAGTGATTAAAGTCTATCATTATGGAACTGTTGTACCATTTAAAGTGATTAAAGTTTATCATTATGGAATTATTGTTATTAAAGATCCTAACACTGAAATGGTATTTAAAGTTAATGGGCATCGTTTGAAACATTATTATGAAGGGCACATACCTCAATTTAAACAAGTTTTAATGTTAAGTCAACCCAACTAAGCAAATGGTATGTCGGGCTGACGACGTTAAACCAATCGCTTTGTGAGAGGTAACCCATACTTATATTGGCATGTATTACTATTTAGTTTGTTAAGTGTCTTATATAATAGTAGATAATAATCCTACACAATTGCATTTATTATAAATTAAGTCAAATATTAGTATTGGCAGAAAATTTGGAATCAAACTGAATAGAAAAATTAAAATCATAATTTGGCCACTAGTGCCTACGGCGCCCTAGATAACGGACATCAGTGCCGACAGCGCCAATTGGGAGTGCCGAAAACGTCGAGTGTGGTTGGACTATTTTAGACAACTTTTGGCTGGTTTTGGCATGATTTCACTTCATAATAACCACCGGGACGAGTTTAAAATGAACTAGAAACATCCTTGGATGTCTAGTAACTTCCTATTTTTGGATTCCATGGCTTCCAATTCCAGAAATACTTTAAGGTATGGAGTTTTCAACAAAAGAAAGTTTATTAGTTTTGGCACGCAGTGATTATACGATAAATTTATTATGAAGAGGAGATTGATAAAGGAAAGAGGATTTGCTAATCTTGGAGTGATAAATCCTACTGGTCCAATTGATAAAGTCATTATGCAAAGGCGTTGGGAAGTTTTGTGTTACACTACGTCTGCGGTTGTCGTACCTGTGGTGAAAGAGTTTTATGCAAACTTACATGGAAATACTCAAGGTGTTGTCTTCGTATGAGGTAAGGCTGTACCGTTTACTCCTACAAGGATTAATGAATTGTATATGATAGACAATATTTCAATCTGTCATTATACAAATTTCATTCCTACATGAGATTTGATGCAAGACATGTATAATCTTCTGACGGATGAAAGTGATATGTGGGAGATAAGAGATGAAGGATATATTTGTTTCTCCACTCCATTACTTAATCCAATTTTGAAGCAATGACATTTATTTATTGCTGCAAAATTACTCCCTACTATGAAAATTAGTAGAGTCACCAAAGAATGTGTTATTTTAAATTACTGCGTTCAAATGGAAAAACCCATTAATATAGGGTCTATTATATTTAAATCTATTATGGGTATCCTTACTAATGGACCAATTTATGGACTTGGGCATCCATCTACCATCTTTTTGATTTGCAGTCAAGCCCAAGTTCCATATGAAAGTTGGGAAAGACTTTATTACCTTAGGAGCCGATGAATCCTATAAATGAGAATTATTGTGGAAATGGAAATGAAGTATCAGAAGCCATCATGGATCGATCCTTACATGCTTCAACTCCATTAAAATCACCAACATTTGGAAGTTAACTTGCTTTAGAAAAGAAATTGAAGAAAATTGAAAGGGAACTTCAGAGTATTATGACTGCAGTAGGAGGTCTTAAATACCTTTTTGATCACCTAGATTAGGGAATGAAAGAAAATTTTGAACATACTGGAAGTTTTGAAGCATGATTAGATCAGCTATTTAAAGAAAATGGGTGGATCAAAGAAAATTTGATAGATCAATTCCCTTGCTGATCCTTCTACAACTTTTATGTTCATTACCAATCTATAAGAGGTACCAGAGGAGGAGAAAGCACTAAAAAAGAGGCGTAGTAATTGAAGACTTTAAATTCTCTATCTCTTTTAGAACATTATATATATTTAGTGTAATTGTGTTGATTTAATTTTGTTTGGTTTGTTTTATTTTTTTTTTTGCTTTAGAATTCCAAACTTTGATTGTGTGTATAGTTTTGTGACAGCGTATAGTGTTGTAGCTTAATTTTGATGTTGATTTATAATTAGTTTGTTTAATATGTGTGATTGTGTAATTAAAAAAATTATGTTTGTAAAAAGTGTACTTTCATATATAAAAGTTAGTTTGTTGTTGTTTGTGAAAATTCGTGTTGGTGAAATGTTTTGTTTTGTGAATTATTATTAGATAAAAATTTGTATTTAAAATACTAAAAATTTTTGAGCAAGTCGATAGGAAATTGAAAATAAAAAAGAATTAAAACATGAAATTTTCAGGCCTTCAGTGCCGACGGCGCTGGTATCGGTCCCAACGGCGCCCTGGACCCGACAGCAGATTTTTAACCCTAAAAATTCGCAATTTTTACTGTGGCCACCATTTTTACGCTTAAGTCATCTTCAACCTTCGGTTTGGGCAGCTAGGGCTTGATTATGGTCGAAGTTGAGACGATTTAAAGGCTAAAATACTTCAGATTTCATTTTCTCTCAGTGAGAGCTACACTTTAAACCAAAAAATTTTAATTTTCACCAAGGATTTATCTCGCATTGCATGGATCCGAAAATATGAAAAAAATTTTTGAAAATTTTTTGAGAAAATCCTTTGGTGATGAACTCTTATATAGTTATTTGAAGTTTAAAATGTTTTACATTTTGATTTTTTGGAATCTTAGAATATATTCAGATTTTTCAAAATTTTTTATATTTCCTACGGCACCTAAATCGAGCAAAAGGAAAATAAAATAGACGAACAAAAATTTGTTAGTTTCAAAGTGAGTTCTCGATTTCATATCATTTGTGAAAATAAGAAAGTAATTCAAGACTAAGGTTTTAAAAATCTAGGAGGAGAAGTTGAATGTTTGATTATTGCTCGACAATGGAAAAAACTTCAGTTATTTTACTATCGATGCGATAGCTAGGATTGTAATGAAATTTTATGCCAACCTTCCTGAAGCTTCTGATGATTATGTATTTGTTCGTGGAAAAAGGGTATAATTTACTCCAAAGAAATCAAATGAGTTTTATTCTGTAGAAGATGTGTATAGATGTCAGTATCATTCTTTTCCTGTTATAGATCAGGCTTTAGATGAAGTTATTTCTTTTCTGACTAGTGAGAAAGGGGCTTGGAAAAAAAAAGGAGTTAAAGTTAACTTTCCCTATACTATTTTAAATGTAGTATCTAAGGCCTAACATTATTTTAGAGTGCTTGTGGAAATATTTAGTGTGAAACTTTCTGTAAGAGTGCTGGAGAAGGAGAAAAGTGAGAGATATCTTCTTCCTGCATTTCTGAGGAAATGCTACAAAGGATTTTCTTTGAGATAGAGTTTTCAGATAAGTATTATTTTTTCATCAGTTTTGTATTAACTTTCTTTTATATATGAAATTTGTGTTTTGCTATTTCTTTCTCATTAAGTCTGAGTAGTTCCCTTTATCTTTCTCTCTACTCAGAGATATGGTGAAATGAAGAGATAATATGAATGTGCTAATATTAAATTGTAAAATAAATTTTGGTGATTTGTCTCTCTGAGATATGGTGAAATGAAGAGATAATATGGATGTGCCAATATTAAAATATAAAAAAAATTGTGATGATTTTTCAACTCCAGAAATGAAGAGATAATATGGATGTGCCAATATTAAAATATAAAATAAATTGTGATTATTTTTCAACTCCAAAGATAATATAAATGTGCCAATATTAAATTGTAAAATAAATTGTGATGATTTTTCAACTCCGAAATTAATTTACTTTTTGATCTGGCCAATTGAATTGTTAAAATATGTTGTGAAACATATGATCCGGGAAATGGAGTATGAGTTCTATAACAAATTGTTAAAATGTGTTGTGAAACATATGATCCGAGAAATGGAGTATGAGTTCTACAACAGAGCAAGGTTCGCATTTGATTCCATGAAGGAGAACATCATTTATGGAATTAAGTGCAAATAAATAGGGAAATATTCTTTGTTGGGTGTGGAATTGGAGAACCTTTAGGGTGACAGACTAAAATCTTCAATTTATTCTTAGTGTTTAAAAACTGAAGCAAGAGCTAGCCTTCAGATGAAGGGAAGCGGGAGCTCTGGAGTGGGAGCCGGTATCCTCCTAGCCTAGCCACAGATTCAGGGACTAAACACTGAGATTAGCCAATGATTTTCTATGCACTGTATGAGGGTAGAGAATTAAAGTTGCTCATATTTGGCACAATACATATTATGAACATTTTTCTCATCTCATTTTTCCATAGCCTCATTGTAGTGGGATGGATGTTTTTTTACATAAGAATCTCCATTACATAAACATAGTTAATAGATTAGTATTTACTGTTTTAAATTTTGCATATTTGATTTGATAATAGTTTCAAAATTTAATTTTGATTACATCACAAAATTTGAAATTAGTGACAGTGATTTCAATTGACTTTCTGTGAATTTTCTAGAAAATTTAACATTCTCAATTTAAACCTTCCCCATATGATTGATATTTAGGGCTTAAATAGAAAGCCCATTATTACTTGATAACGATACATTTACATGCATAGAATTCGAATATTAATTGATTATGTTTAATTAAATTTTACAAAATCTATCGCAACAAAAAGTCGGATCAGAGCGCTGTTATATCTATCCAAAAGAATAAACACAATATTTGAGGATGAGACGCGATCAAATAAACTAAGAAATATATGACATTTGTTTGGTCTACCAAAACCATTTTATTTGCCGATAATTTCTCATATTTAATATGAAGAATTAAATAGGGTTTTTATTAAGCTAGTTTCGAATGAGCTTCCTATAAGGGCAAGCCCCTATAGTTAATTACATCATAAATGACCGAAGTCATCTAAGAAAACTCTCAATAAAAATCAGGAAATATTATCTTCAAGGATTTCAAAAGGATAGGACTTTTCAATGAGATCGAATAAAGAGGTGTGAAATAAGATTGGCTCAAATTTGGAGTATTTTGTTTTTGGAATCCAAAGGAGGAAGAACTAGGGGATGTTAAGGATCTGGAGGAGAACCTCAATGATTTTCTAGCCTATCCTATTGTTTGGCTTCAATTATGTGGAGAAATATTTAGGTGTTTCATCCTGAAAATTTTATTAATTAGGGCTTACATTTGTGTGGAAAGATCACATAAATGTCCTAGAAGATGTGAGATTTAGGTTGTGACAGACGACAACCTTAGAATCCTAAGGCGAATTAGGGCTTAGATAGTACATCAGAGTTGTACAAAGGCCTAAAGATGAGATGAAGATTTTTGTTGCATAGGCAGACAACCTCTAAATCCTATGGCTTGGTTGTTTAATTCTAAGGAAGGAAATTAGTTTAGTTGGGGAAGATAGGTTTTGCTATTGAAGATGGTCGTGTTGCTCACCATGTTAGCTCCAAGCTCCTTGTCGTGATGAGTTTAAGTTTTCTAGGGTGTCCAGTTATGATGTCAAATCAGATGGCCCTATGGTTGTAGTTCTTTAAATTTTATGGGGGATATTAAAGTTGATTAGAGCGACACCAGTTAGGATCCTACGGTTCCCTCATTCCAGTACCACTATTTTCTATTGGATTCACTTAGTCGAAATGAATTTACTAAACTCTACTTAATGTTTCCATAATTTCATTTAGATCGTAGGAGGCCTCGTTAGGAACCATCGGTTACCTCCTCCGAGGGATCCCCAATCATCTGATAGAGACATATTAATATAGTTATAGTTGTAGTTTTGTGTGATGTTTGTGATTAACTTTTGAGTTGTCTTATATTTTGAATGTTGTGGAGGTGGCTTTTATCTTGTTTGATTTTAGTTTTGATTTTGGTTTTAGTAATCCTGACAATTTTAGTTTTCATGCAGGGTGCAATGTTGCTTAGCATGCAAGTTTGTGTTTTGTTCATACATATAAGTAAGTAAGCACAATGTAGAAAGCTTAAGAAAAGACAATGTTGTAAACTATAAAAGCGTACCTGGCGAGTCTTCTCGTTCCACCACCTGAAACACAAAATGTATGTTAGAGCATTTTATGTAAAGCAGAAAAAGTAAGGTTTTAGTGACCTACCAAAACCTAGGTCATATTATGGTGGTCCCTATTGGTTTGACTGAGGACGATTTTTGTTAAGCAAAAAATATTAAGTTTAGTAGACTTTTGAGGTATCCAACAGGTCTAGAGGAAGAAGCAGATCCATGCTTTCTTCTCACTACCTGGTGAAAAGCCTCGAGCTCATTTAAAATTATTATGCTGCTTAATAATTCATCCTATGAATACCTTTAATGCTCAGTGAACATTGATGTTTCAATTATCATTAAGAGTAAGGTAATTATCACTTGGAATTTAAGTTGGAAGTTATGTGGGTTAAGATCCTTAAAGAGGGCAAGTTAGCGTTATTGAAACACTTAGCCGATTTGAGTTCTAATTTAGGGTGTTCAAAGGTGTTTACTTTATATTCATTCTTCTTATTTAATCAAATTTGATTTTAGCTTAAGTCATCACTAAGCCCTTGACCTAGGTAGATGTCTTGGTTAGTTTGAAAGAAGTTGAATTTTTTAAGTGATAATAATTATTCATTTTCAAAAAACTTAAATCTCCTTTGAACATCAAAAAGGGATATTAAATTAGTGAAATATCAACTTCCAAAGTCATACCCCTAGGTCTAAGATCATTTAATTTAATAGACTTCCAAATTTTAATAATTTAAGTAATTATTTATCCCATGATTATGGAAAGAGTGCGGTTGGTTTCTACTAATTAATCCCATTGTATTTTAATCATCCAAATAAGTTAGTTAAAATCAGATATTAGCCTTTTCCCTCGTTGAATTAAGCCAAAATGTTAATTAAGGCTAAATTTCCAAAATTACACTTTTTCCCCTAAGGCTCTATTACTTCATAATTTATCAAACTCAATCCAAATGACATTGAAATTTTTATCTCACCTAATCCATGGAACAATTAAGATATCAGAGGAGAAAATGTGATTTTTCAAAATTTAATTTAATTTACATATTTCTTTTAATGAAAAAAATAGGATTTTTTAAAGAAAATTCTATAACTTCACCAAGGAAAAGCCTAATCCCTTGAATTTTTTGTTGAAGGTAGACTTAGACCAAAGAAGCATTGGGGCCAAATTTCATGATTTATTGAATTACATTTGAATTTCAAGAATTATTTTAATTTTTAGAGTATTTTTTAATTACAAAATATTTTGAATGTAGAAAATTAAATTTTATATTTTTATTAAATATTTTTTAGGTCAAGGAAACTAGAGAAACAAATTTTATATTTTTTTTTATTTTTCTTTGAATTGTTATAATTATTTTAGTGAAAATCCATTTTTAGACTTTAAAAATTATTTTAAGCTTCAAAATTTAATAACTTCACTTAAAAATTTAGGATAAGTATTCCAATTATTCTTAAGTGTTTAGGAAAAAAATTTAGAACAATTTCATGAATTTTATTATTTTTGTAATTTTTATCATTTTTTAATTATTTAAATTTTAAAAATAGGCTAAAAAATGAAGTTTTTATTTTAATTAACATTTTATTTTTAAAAAATTTCTCTATTCATAGAGAACTCCAAAAACTAACTTTTATAATTTTTATATTTTATTTTAATTTTTAAAAATCATTTTAGTTTCGAAAAATTTCATTTAATTTAAGAAATCAATTTAGGTTATTAAATGAGCTCCAAATATTTTGAATTTTTTATGAGTAGTTCTCTGAACTTTAAATCACAGTAGAGATTAAAAATTTGGTCATTTAGATGTTTGTATTTCCCAAAATTAATTTTTTTTGTGTTTTAGGGTTGGTGGAAATTAAGTGCATTCTCAATGACTTAACCCATCAAATATTTTCCAAAGGGTTCTCTAGTCATGGCAAACCTTTCAAAATTTTCTTGAAATTTTTTAAGTAGCATGCTAATTATTATGATTAATATATTCAAATAATAAGCATAAACTTGGAAAATATGGATCTCTGTCTAAAGATATCCTCTAACTTTGGAAAAATCAAAGGATGTTCCCTAAGGCAGAGGCAACAACATGCCAAAAGTTTAAGTCAAGATGAAATGTCTACATGCATGGAAATAAATAGCCCTAACTTAAAAAATCCATTAAATGGGATGGAAATAAAAAGCCCAAATTTAATAGTCACAACAATTAAATGGGTTGGTGTTTAGTTTTGGCAAAAATATCCTTGGCTTAAGAAAATTTGGAATCAAATCCCTTGATTTATGGATCCCTTGTTCCATGGCTCATTTGGGTGGTTCCATGGGGTTTCTCTCGGTCAATATGGTCCAAAATTTGGCTCTGGTAGCCTTTTCTTGACTAATTTGACATGTCTAGGTCAATTTTGGTGCATGTGTCCAAGTGGGTGGAAATGACCAAAACTTGAGTTTTGGCTAGGATATCCATGTTAATTGGCCCAATATATTGATTCATTTGATATATATTATTGTAATGAACATTTTTTTGAATGATTGAAAGGATTTTGAGTTCAATTGGGGTTTCAATTTGGTTTAAATTCATGACATGGAAGTTGAATGTAAGTTTAGGATCGAAATTGGGGAAATTTGGGACCAATTTAATGGTCATTGGAGATGGAATTGGGGAGATTGGGCCTTTTAAGGGCAATTTGGGGTTTTGGACAAAGATGGTCAAATGGCCAAATTGGGTCATGTAGTAGTTTATAAAAATGAAATTAGGAATATTTGGAAGGTTTTAGGAATTCTTGGGATTTTTTGGAATTTTTGAAATTTTGTGCTAGGGAGGGGTATTTTGGTAATTTAGCAATTTTTGGTCATTTTGGGTAATTTGGGTATTTTCAAAAGGTTTGAAATGACTTTTGAACAAATTTGGGTATTTTGGGTAAATTTAGGAATTTTGGCCAAACTTACGGTTTCAAGGGTATTTAGGTAATTTGGGGGAGTTAAGGGGGAAAAGGCCAAGTTTGGTATTTTTGGTAGAATTGGGGAGCTAACCACCATAACTAAGCCATGGACTAATGGAAACCCCATTTGGGTCCTCTATGTACTGGTCTTAGCTAAACCCTAGCCTAGGGCTAGTGGGTTTAGGGGACCATCTATATGAGTCCCTAAAGGATTAAGGGATCAAAGTCATGAAACTTTGGGTTTGTATTTGTGAGTGATTGTGAGTGAGGTGAGTACCTTAGCTTTAGACTAACACCTAGGGTTAACCCTAAAGTCAAGCAGTCCTATGGGAAATCTCTAAGTGCTAAAGGTTAGGACCACTATGTGGAATTTCAAGTTTAGTAAAGAGTAGTTTGGAATTTCTAATGGTGAGGGTTCCTTTTCTAGTTTTCTAGAAATAGTCAGTAAGAAAGTCCTATGGCTAGATCCTAGGCTACTAAAGAGGAAGCACTAGAGCTCAACCAAAAGTGAGGTCAACACTTCTCTTCCTTTCCAACACTTCTTAGAGAAGAATTCACACTTAAACTCGCCATAAAAACTCAAAACTATAAAACAATAACTAACTAATGGTGTATAATGGCGTGGAATGTTGGTGTGTGAAGAGGGAAACTGAAATGAGTGGTAGAATTTGAAATGGTGAGAGGGGGGGTTTTGATCAAATTTTGGCTCTAAATAGAGCCTAGGCAGGTTCTCCAATAAGTACATCCAAAAACTCTTTAAAAAACATTCAAATTCATCAAATCTTCTAAAAACAAAGCTTCCACTGACACTGGTGTCGTCAGTGTCTAGTGCTAGATGCCCGTAATCAAATCCTAAGTCTCTGTCAAATGGTGTCGTCGGCGCCCAGTCTGGCGCGTTGGCGTTGAACAAATTTTTAACTTCTCCATTTTTTGCTCCAAATTCAATCTTTTTTGCTCCAAGTCCTAAGAATCAAAAACCTGTAATAAAAAAAATAAAATACCTTCCATTAAAGTGTAATATTACCAAAAATAAGAATAAAATATAGGTCTAAAATGAGTATATTTTTTGTGTATCAAAATCCCACAAACTTAAATGTTACTTGTCTTCAAGTAACTCCTTTACTACATAAAAATATAACTTGTGGTAAAGATTTTAACTTCTAAATTTCCATATCTTAGTTCACTAGATAAAGTAGCATCACTTAAGAAAATTCAAAATAACTCCAGTTAATACTAAAGCTAAAAGAATATCTAGTAGTAAAGTCTAAGATTTTTTATTCTCTATTTCTTTTCAAAGGAAAATTGCAAATTATTCATATTAAAGCCACTTAGAATATCCATATGAAAAAGAACTTCATGAAACTTTACTAGTAAATATGCTAATGCTGAAATATAAATTTAGAAAATGTAGCCAAGCATTCTTCTTTAAGTTGATTAAAGTGAAGCCAAGTTTTAATTATGCATCTCCTCAAGGTTCTCCTCACATTTTTTTCTTTTCAGTGTCATTTTCAATCCTTTTTCTTTTCTTTTCTTTTCTAATCTTTTATTTTTTCTTTTTCTTTTCATGTGAGGATTACTATATCTAGATAGTCTTTAATGATTTTGAACTTTACTATCCCTTTCTTAAAGTTAAAAACTTCTCACATTGCTTCACTTTATAAATTTATATTAGCTTTAAAGATTTTTCATAATGTTTTAATCTTCTCTTCTTGCATGAATCTCTAATATTCAAAATACTTCAAAAATAGAAATTCCTTTACTAAAAATAGAAAAACATAGTCTTATTCTATCATACCAAATAATCTTAATCTCTAAAATTAACAATTATTATTTAATAATTTTACTTAAGTTTACTATATATCTTTAAACATAGATAAAGTTATCTAAAGTTACCCTCTAATACCAAAGGTCATGTTAAAAATATTTTAAAAAATTTTGAAAATATAATTAATTGAGGACAAATAAAATTAAGCTTTTTTTTAAAAAAAAAGGAATTTCTCTTCCCCTCAGACTTAAATTTTTAAAATATTTTAAATGAAGAACTAAAAAATTAAGGGTTAAAGAAAACATTTAATACATAAAGAAAAGACATACCTGTTGAAGGTTCTAATTTGAAACTTAACTATGAAATATTGCAAGTGCTAATATGAAAAGCTATAAGACTTAAAACTTTAAATAACACATAATACATATAAAAATTTGCTGAGAAAGAGTTAACTACAAATACAACCAACAATGTACTAAAAACTAATAACTTCCAGCAATTTCACAAATCTAAGTTCCCAACACAACATACAACAAAAATAAAGCATCACAGTCCACAAACAATCAGTCTGAATAATAATGTACAATTAAATATAAAAAATAAACAAAAATCTAACTAAAGCATCACCAATCATTGTCTTCTTCTTCTTCTACTTTTTTCACGCCCAAATTCAGCTGCTGATATGGAGTAAAAATAGGGAGAGTAGGAAACTGAACTGAGTGATCACCCTTCATGAATTTGATCATTGCATCATCATAAGCTGCATCGTATTCAAACTTCTGTCTTATCAAATCATCAAAGTGAGCATTTATGCCCTCCATATTTTCTATTCTATGATCCATTCTCAAAATATCTCCCTCATTGGATCATCATTTGCTCCATAAGTTATTGGATAGTAGAGGTACTAGAAGTACCTGAAGTTGAAGGAATATCTCTGGTCCTACTTCCAGATCTCCATCCAAAATGAGATTCATAAGACTTTATATTGGTATGCCCAATAGGTTTTAGAGGTTCAATCCTCTCCTCCTCTGGTCAATAATCAATTCCTGCCTAATCATATAGTATGAAGATCCGGACATGGTGTGCTAAACCTCCAGTAGTCTCTCCAAAAGCAATAGATCGAGTGTTACTATATATAATAGAGCCTACATCTATTCTTTTCATTTGTTGTATACAGAAGTTCAAGATGGCTCTATCCTTTGTAACATCACCATGATGATTTGTTGGTATCATTCTTCAAGAAATAAAATAATGCAAGGCCTTAGATACTACATTTAACATAGAAAGAGGAAAGTTTACCTTAACTCCTTTCTTCACCTTCCAGGTTCCTCTTTCATCAATAGAAAAAGAAATAACCTCATCCAAGGCCTCATTCGTAGTAGAAAACGATTTGTACTGGCAGCTATATACATCTTCCAATTGATAAAATTCATTAATCTTCCATAGAGTAAACTCCACCAGTTTCCCACGAACAAACACACAGTCTTCAGAAGTCTCCTTGAAATTGGCATAGAACTCCATCAATACGCCAATAATCGCCCCGGTAGTAATGTTGTAGAAATTCTCCCACTACCGAGCATTAATTACTCTCTCGACTTCTCCAATTAGTATTTTAAATCCTCGATCTGGAATCATTTTTTTAGTTGCACGTAGAAAATTGAAGCAAATGTTGGCCTTGTAATTGACAAACTTTTGATCATCAAAATCTACCTTTCTCTTTTCTTTTCTCATTCTAGGTGCCATGGTAAATCTACAAAAATTTGATAAAATCCAGATAAATTCCCAAAAATTTCAAAAATCACAATGTAGAACGTTTTAAACTTAAATATATTGAGTAAGAGTTCTTCACTAAAGGATTTTCTCAAAATCTTCCAAAAAATCTCAAAATTTATGATCTAGGCAATGTAAGATAAATCCTTGGTGAAAAAAAAATTTTTTGAGTTCAATGTGTAGCTCTTACCTAGAGAAGGTGAAATCCAAACTTTGTTTGCCTTAAAATCACCTTAAATCCGAGCAATAACAAGCCCTTGGTGAAAAAACAGGAGGTTGAAGGTGACTAGAGGGATAAAAACTGTGTTTCACTATGCAAATCGTGAATTTTAAGGGTGTTTGGGTCGGTTCGAGTAGAGGGTATTGTCAGGGCCCATCCGACGTCGTCGGCGCCAGCGGCTAAAAATTCACTTATTTCATTTTTTCAATTTTCAATTTTCTCTCAATTTACTCAAAAGTTTATTTAGTCTTTTTTAACATTAATTTTCATCTAAAAATAATTCTCAAACAACACCGAACTAACTTTTATATGTGAAAATACACTTTTTACAAATACATTTTTCTATTCACATTTCCACATCTTCAAAGCAAACTAAATTATAATGAAATCAAGCCACAACACTAAAACACTGAAACAAAACTGTACACATAATCAAAGTTCTAAAGCAAAGTAAAGTAAATCAAATCAACACAATTATATTAAAACATAAGTATTTTTAAATAGTAGAGAGTCCAACCTGTTCAATTAATCTTCCTCTCCTTCAGTACTTTCTCATCCTCTAATATCTCCCATAGACTGGTAATGGACATATAAATTGTATAAGGGTTGGTACAGAAACTGATCAGTCAAATTTTCATCGATCCATCCATTTTTCTTGAACATCTGTACCAATCCTGCTTCAACTATTCTTGTATGATCAAAGTTATCTTTCATTCTCCAATCTAGGAGATTAAAAAGGTAGTTAAGATTTTCTATTGCATTTGTAATACTCTGAAGTTCTCTTTTTATTTTCTTCATTCTCCTCTCCAAAGATATTGAACTTCTAACTGCTGGTGGCATCAATGGTGTTGAAGCATGTGATGAATGATCCAAAATACAATATGATGCTTCATTTCCACTTCCTATGCAATTTTCATCAATAGGAATCATGGGCTCCCAAGGTAGTAAAACTTTTTCCCAACTTTTATATGGAACTTGAGATTGACTGTAATGTAGGATTATATTAGGGAATTTTCTGGACGTCCAAGTTAGTTCTAAGATCTTTAAAAACACCTCTCGACAGTTATTGTGGAGTGAAATCCCGCTAAAGTTCACAAAAACCATTCAGCAAGTGGAAAATGTTCGGGATGCCATCATCACTCCCGATGGCGCTGTCGGTGCCTAGTACTTTAGTCGGGCACCATCGGCGCCCATTCTGGCTCCTTCCGCACTAGAGGCCAAATTCACGTCTGAATTTTTTTTGTTTAATTTAATTCCAAATTTTCCTCCAATACCAATATTTATCTTAATTTATGATATATAAAATATTGTAGGACTTAAAAATACTATTGTTTCCTAATACATAAACACATTTATTAACAAAATAGTAATATATAGATATATAGATTCATATATGGGTTGTCTCCCACAAAGCGTTTGGTTTAACGTAGTCAACACGACATACCATTGGCTTAGTTGGGTTGACTTAACATTAAAACTTATTTAAATTGGGGTATGTGTCCTTCATAATCATGTTTCAATCGATGCCCATTAACTTTAAATATATTTCCAATTTTAGGATCCTTGATAACAATAGTTACATAATGATTGACCTTAATCACTTTAAATGCTCCTAACCATATAGATTTCAATTTTTATGGAAATAATCTCAATCTTGTATTATATAGTAGAACTTTTTGTCCAAGTTCAAACTTTTTACTAATAATCTTCCGATCATGTCATATTTTCATTTTCTCCTTATAGATTTTTGCATTATCATATGCTTCATTTTTTATCTCCTCAAGTTCATTGAGTTACAATAATCTTTTTTCACTAGCTTCTTTTAAATTAAAATTAAATACCTTAATATCCAGAAATGCTTTATGCTCCAATTCTACTGGTAAGTGGCATGTTTTTCCAAAAATAAGTCTGTATGGTGACATTCCTGTAGGAGACTTATAAGCAGTTCTGTGTGGCCATAATACAATATCTAATCTAGCAAACCAATCCAATTTATAAGGATTTACAATTTTTTTTAAATTCGTTTTATTTAACATTTGATATTTCTGTTAGACTACTAGTCAGAGGATGATAAGCAGAAGAGAATTTATGCATAATATCATATTTTTTATCAATTTCTCGATTCTCTTATTTCTAAAATGGGTCCTCCAACTATAATAATTACTCTCGGCATTCCATTTCTTTAAAATGTTTTTATTTAAAAATTTAGAAACACTCCGAGCATCACATTTAGGTACATCAACAGCTTCAATCCATTTGGATATATAATCAACAACAACTAATATATATAAGTTTCCAAATGAAGGCATAAATGGTCCCATAAAATCTAATCCCCACACATCAAAATTTTCAACTTCCAATGTGTAATTTAAAGGCATTTCGTTTCTTCTAGAAATCTTTCTTACTCGCTGACATCAATTGCATGTTTTAATATATTCATTAACATCACTAAGATGAGTAGGCCAATAAAATCCAGCTTGCAAAATTTTATAAGCATTTCTTTTGGTTCCAAAATGTCCTCCAAATTCAAAATCATGTCATCTTTCAATTATTTGTTGAGTTTCTTCATAAGGCGCACACCTTCTAATAATTCGATCTTTACATTATTTATATAAATATTGGTCATCCCAAAAATATAATTTTGAAACATATATAAATTTTTTAATTGTTGATTCTTAATATCTGGTTGTAGAATATCACTTACAATATAATTTACTATATTGACATATCACGGTGTATATATTTCATCAATACTATATAATTTTTCATCAGGAAAATTTTCTAAAATTTCATTTGCAAAAGTAGTTAATATTTCTTTTTCTAGTGTAGACAAATGATCAGATATTTGATTGTCATTTCTCTTTCTATCAACTACAAAACAATGGAACTCTTGCAATATAAGTATCCATCTAATTAACATTGATCTAGCATCCTTCTTTTGCATTAAGTATTTAATAGCAGAATGTTTTGTATGCACTATACATTTATTTATGATTAAGTAAGGTCTAAATTTATCAAAGACATAAATAATAACAAATAGCTCTCTTTCAGTAGTAGTATACTTAATTTGAGCATCATTTAAAGTTTTACTAGCATAATATATTACTTTAGAAACTTTATTATGTCTTTGTCCTAAAATAATTACAATAGCATAATCAATAGCATCGCACATTATTTCAAATAGTTTTTCCCAATTAGATGGTACTATTATAATTGCAGTGATTAATTTTTCTTTCAATAATTCAAATGCTTTTATGCCTTCTTCATTAAAATCAAATTTCATATCTTCTTCTAAAAGTTGGCATAATGACTTAGTTATTTTTTAAAATTTCTTTATATAATGCCTATAGAAACCAGCATGTCCTAAAAAACTTCTTACCCATTTGACCGTAGTTGGTGGTGGTAATTTTTCAATAACTTGAACTTTTGCTGAATCTACTTCCATTCCATTTTCAAAAATTTTATGCCCAAGTACAATTCCTACTGCAACCATAAATTGACATTTTTCTCAATTTAGTACTAGGTTGATTTTTTCACATAATTTTAAAAAATTTTCTAAATTATTTTAGTACTATTCAAATGAAGTCCCAAACACAAAGAAATCATCCATAAATACTTCCATTCCATGCTCAATCAAATTACTAAATATTGACATCATACATCTTTGAAAAATTGCCGGCGCATTGCATAGTCTAAAAGACATTCTATGAAAAGCAAATGTTCTATAAGGGCTTATAAATGTTGTCTTATCTTAATTCTCAGGAACAATTGGAATTTAATGATAACTGGTATATCCATCTAAAAAATAGTAAAATTTATTTCTAGCCAATTGATGTGCCCATAGTGCGTGTTGTTTTTCTTCGCATTTTATGTCAATTCAATTCCCCTAAGACAGTGCCAAAAATTTGACCCGCCCATAATTACGCTATAATTTAGCTTTCAAAAAACTTGACCTAATTTATATTTAGCAACTAATATACAAAATTGAAATATTATGAAATATAACAAATAGTTCACACACAATGGGCTCTACGCAAGTGCACGTATCGCTTTAAGTAATATAGGACTTATTGATTAAGCCTCGAATATCGATCCCACGAGGAAGTGAGGAAAGATGTCCTTAATTAAATTCCAGTCTACAACTATTAGTCCTTAGTTTGGAATGTTAATTAAAATGGCGTTTTATCTAACAACTACTCATAAATGTGAATGTTAAATGTAAGGATAGTAACTTTTCCTAAATGTAAATATTAATTCTAAAGATAACCCTTTCTGGATGAGTTGGTTTGGATAATTTTAACATGTTAAAAACTACACTTCTTATGTAGCAAATTGGACAATGGTAAGGAATGAGATACATTAAATATTGTATGTTCCAAATATGAGCAATTTTATTTCTCTACCTTGATTTAGTGCTACAGAAAATTATTGGTTAATCTCAGGTTTAGTCCCTAAAATCATGGTTAGTCTGGGAGGATACTAGCTCTCACTTTAGAGCTCCCACTTCCCTTCCCCTGAAGGCTAACGCTTGCTTTAGTTCTTAAACTAAGACCAAATTGGAGATTTTAGTCTGTCACCCGATAATCTACAATTCTACAACAACAATAAATATATTTCCCTATTTATTTGCAGTCAACCCCCATGAACTTCACTTTTTATGGAATTTGATTGTGGTTCCACTTTTTTGAGAATTATACCACTCTCTGAGGTCTTAATGCAATAACAATAAATTTTAACACTACAATGGGCCCTTATTGTAATGTAAAGGATGTGCAAGTAAAAACCATCACATTTATAATTAAAACTTCTTCTAGCATGCATCTCAATATCCTAAACATGAATCCTACTCATTGCAAAAGAAAAGTAAAAATAAAATAAAGAAATAACCTTCTCATGCCACTATTTCCAAAAAAGAAGAAAGAGTAAGAGAAACAAATCTCAAAGCACAAATAAAACACAATGAAAAACTTCATTAAATCAAAGAAAATCCACTAGGTAAGTGTTTACAAACTCATAAAATAATGAAGAACACAATACTCAGCTTTTTATCCTTGAAAGAAAGATGAAAATCTCTCCAAAAAGTTCCTCACTGATCCAAGCAATGCTAGAACATTCCCTTACAGATTCTCTCAAAATCCCCTCACCAATCTTTCCAATAAGGTAGGAATCTACATTTCTACTACTATTTTAAGATATCTAAACATTCTTCACATTTTTCCACTTACACACACCACTTTTTCTGACATAAAAGCTCTTTATTGTAGTGTAGGGATGAATTTATCAAGAGATGCCTCAAGCAACCTTCCAAAAAGTGTACAAATACATTGAATCTTTTATAAATTCGCCCAGCATCGCATCCAAACTGTCTCGGGCTCTGTCGGCGCCATTTTCACATCATTTTATGTACTCTAGCACCGTCAATGCTGATTCTGACACTGTTGGCGCCCACCCTGCCCAACTCCACCATTTTGCTTCGTTCGACTCTGTTTTAGCTCAGTTTCGCCCCGTTTCAGTTGCGTTGTGTTCCTAACAAATAGAGCTGCAAAATAAGCATAAAAACAACCTTATTTTAAAGTTTAATTTTATTCAAAAATGTGTGAGAAGTGTAAAATATATTAAGCATAGAAAGACATACCAAAATGTGCCAGGAAAAAATTTTATTTCTTGCTCGTTTTTGCTCCAAATTACACCATTTTTTCTTATTTTGCTCCAAAACTCCATTTCTTGTCCCTGAAATCAAAAATATGAAAAATTCTTTCCTTTAAAGGTTAATATCATTAAAAATCATTAAAATTAAACATAAAATATTTATGAAAAAGTAGTCATTTTTTAGGCATATCAAAATCCCCCAAACTTAATTGTTACTTGTCCTCAAGTAACACATTTACATAAAAGTTATGACTAATGGTAGAGAGTTTAACTTCTAAATTTCTATAATTTGGTGTACTAAACATAATAATGCAACTTAAAAATTTTTTTTTAACAACTTAAGTTAAAACTAAAAGTATAAGAATATATAGTAGTCAAGTCTAAGATTTCTAATTCTCTATTCAAATCAAGAAGAATTGCAATTTGTCATATTAAAGTTACTTAGAATATCCATATAAAAATAACTTCATGAGAACTTTACTAGTAAGGATACTAATACTCAAATACAAGTTTAAAGATGTAATAAAGCCTTCTTCCTCAAGTTGACTCAAGTGAAGTCAATTTTTTATTAGGCATCTCCTCAAACTTCTCCTCACATACTTTTCTTTTCTTTTTCTTTTCCTTTTCTTTTCTTTTTCTTTTTTTTTTCTTTTAGGATCATATTTTAATCTTATTTTTTTCCTTTTCATGTAAGGATTACTATATCTAGGTAGCATTTAATAATTTTGAACTTCACTATCCTCTTCTTAAAGTTAAAGACTTTTCACATTCCTTCACTTTATAAATTCATATTAGCTTTGAAGATTTTTCATAAAGCCTCATTCTTCTCTTCTTACATGATACTCTAAGATTCTTAATACTACAAAAA
The DNA here is from genome assembly GCA_002079205.1 of Phalaenopsis hybrid cultivar. Taxonomy (NCBI): domain Eukaryota; kingdom Viridiplantae; phylum Streptophyta; class Magnoliopsida; order Asparagales; family Orchidaceae; genus Phalaenopsis; species Phalaenopsis hybrid cultivar. Next base: position 10,957 of record JXCR01146539.1, on the reverse strand, counting down.
TACAATTTCCTTTACTTTAAATAAAAAAAGCATAGTGTTATTCTTTCATACCAAATATCTTAACTCTAGAATCAACTTTCATTATTGAAAACTTTTACTTAAGTCTATTATATATTTAGAAATACAAATATAGTTATCAAAAGTTAGCCTCTAATACCAAAGGTCATGTTAAATTAAAATTTTAAAATATAGCTAATTGAGGACAAATAAAATTTAGTTTCATTTTTTTAAAGAAATTTTTCTTCCCCCCCCCAACTTAAATTTTTAAATATGTTGTAATAAATTATGTAAAATGTAGCAGGAAGAAAAAGTAAAAGTTGAATTTATTAACTACTACAATATTCTATCAAATTCATATACATTCATAATCAGGATAAAATGACTGCAGGAGAAAGTAAATCTAGCCTAAAACATGTATGTAATAATACTAAACTAAAAGGAAGTATACTTAGCTTTAAAATCTATTTTTCATGTATAGCATTTAGTGCAGAAAATATAAGTAGGAAGAAAAACATATTAGAAATTTTATCTACCACAAATCTCTATAAAAAAANTGCAATAATACTAAACTAAAAGGAAGTATACTTAGCTTTAAAATCTATTTTTCATGTATAGCATTTAGTGCAAAAAATATAAGTAGGAAGAAAAACATATTAGAAATTTTATCTACCACAAATCTCTATAAAACAAATCTACAAGTATTTATCAGGATAGAAAACATGTAGTAGCAAGTAAATCTAAATTAAACATGCCAGAATGAAATTAACTAAACAAAAGTCTAACTAACATAAAATGTATCAGCATTGGAATATAAAAATGTTCTTCAAGTCCTATATATTATTGTAACACAAACACAAACGCACATGATAAATGAGGTAAATTATTCCTTTAACTCATTGCATCTCATGAACTTACTTCCAATTTCTAACGAAATCACTACACAGATATATTAGGTACTTATAAATGATTTTATAGATTTTAATCCCAAAGATAAGATTATCCCTGATACATTGGGTCGTGAACACCAACCTCAGGTGTCACCATATCCCATTAATTAAGCACCTCTAGTTGTTATAAAGATAGTGTAAAATTATCCACATGTTACTCATTAAATAGGTTAGCTACTCCTATCAAATGAAAACAAGGTCCAAGAAAAGAAGTAAAAAAATTGAGATGGAACCATCACTGTTAAAATTCATGATGTCTCTTGTAAAACTCAAGCCTTGGTGAGACCAGGGTTGTCTGGACTCGTCAATCCAACTACTACAAGAGAACGTACAAGTCTAACCATAATAAGAGGTTACGAAATCACTTCCCTCATGACACACAAAAAACAAATCAAACCATTAACAATCCAAACTTCTACCAAACATCAATCAAACTAATCAATGCACACTAAAGAAAACACAATACAACATTAACAATCATAACTCTCAAGCACACTAAATCAAATCACACTGATAACTATGGTTTGCCTCTCATAAAGCACTTTGTTTAACGTCATTAGTCTGATAATTGATTCCACCTGGATCAAAATTCTATTTAACTAATCCTGGATCAATTACCCAATCTTTTCCAGATCCAAGGATTCCTACAAAGCCCTCAAATTTAAATCTTACATTAAGCTCTTCCTTTTTAGATTGTTCATATCCTTGTTCCTCATATTTCTTTCTAGATCCAATATTCTTCTAGTAATTTTCTCAATTTTCATATTAATATCATCCTTGAAATTTATTAGAAATTGATTTATATATGATACTTCATGATCTCCCAAATTTTGGATTGAATTCTCTTAAGATAATTTAGATTCTGGATCAAATTCTTTCAGGTTACTCTTGTCTTTCAAGTTATCTTCTAATTCTTCCTCTTGGTACTGAGTAAATGGTGGAGGTGGGCTTTCTATATATCTTTCTAATTCCTCAAGAATTTCTTCCGCTGGTCTTTTAATATCCTTATCCTCATCTTTCAACTCAAAGTCTTTTAAAACATATCCTCAAATTCTCTTTTAAATATCGGTTCAATAATTTTAAATTGCTCATCATTCATCTCCTTAGGATTTATCTCAGAGTCAGGTAAAATCTCTGGGGGGTAACTGTTAATTGTATTAATAATCTGCCCTAGTTGGTTTTCTATATCCCTTATTGCAACCTCTTGATTTTCCAAATTTCTCGACATTTGAATCACAACCTCTTCTAACATTAATTCCTTCTCCTCATCCTGTAGATTGGAGTTATAATTGAGAATGGTTATTATTTAAGTTAATAATCTGCTCCAATTGGTTTTCTATAATCCTTATTGCGGTCCTTTAATTTTCCAACTCACTTGTCATTTGAATCACTACCTCTTCTAACATTAATTCCTTCTCCTCATCCTATGGTTTGAAGTTAAATTGAGGCTAGTTCATTCAAAATTGATCCAACTTTCTTAATATTACAGCAACCTGAGATGTAAGAATTGCAATTGCATCTGCATCATGAACACTGGCTACATTTTTAAAATTTACCCTTGTAGAGGGCCATCAAAATTCAATTATAGCTATTTCTTCAATTAACGCATATGCCTTATTAAATGGTTTTAACATTAATGATCCACCTATGGCAGCGTCAATTGTAAACCTAAGGGATTCTACTATCCCATTGTAAAAAGTTTGAGTGATTAACCAATCAAGCAGAGCATGGTGTGGACACTTGCTTAAAAGTTCCTTAAATCTTTCCCAAGCTTCGTATATTGATTCCCCTTCATATTGACAAAATGAGATAATATCATTTCTAAGTTTAGTAGTTCTTGAAGGTGGAAAATACTTGGCTAGGAATTTCTAGGTTAACTCCTCCCAATTCTTAATAGAGCTAGGTGCTAATAAGTATAACCATATTTTAGCCTTATCCTTTTTGTGAAAAAGGAAAAAACCTTGGTCTAACAGCATCGTCTGACATGCTATTATAACAAAATGTAGCACAATGTTCCAAAAAACTGGATATGTGTAAATTGGGATCCTCCGAAGAAGTTCCCCCAAACTGGTTGTTCTGCGCCAGTTGGATAACATCTGGATTTATTTCAAATGAGTCCCCTTCTACGATAGGGGTTTGTATACTTGAGTGAATTTCATCTGTCGTAGGATTTATATAATCCCTCAAATATTTATGATGCTTTTTCAAGTTATTATTTTGAATGTTTTCCATTTCCATTTCTATTTCTTCAAGTCCTTTATGTTTTTTTTATATTTTTTTCTTTTTTCTAACTCAAGATCATAAGGCACAAGTCCTGCGAATACTTTATTTCGCATACGCAACACAACAAATAAAACATTAACAATTAAACAAATAAAACAGAAGATATATTCAACACAACAAAATATTTTCACAAACATCTTGTTTTTTACGCAAACAGTTTTTTCACAACACTTTTTCTTACAAAAAAAAATTTACACACAAAAATGGTTTTTACGACACTACAGTTTTCCAAATCTAAGTCTACTTACTTCAACTAAAATTCTCCTAAAGTTCTTACCGAAACTTCCTCAGCAACGACACCAAAAACTTGATGTGCTCCTAGTGCGTGTTTTTTTTCTACGTGTTTTATGTCAATTTAATTCCTCTGAGACAGCGCCAAAAACATGACCCAACTCGTAATTATTCAGAAATATATCATTCAAAAGATGGCAAAAAACTTGACCAAATTTATATTTAGCAGCTAATATACAAAATCAAAATATTATGAAATATAGTAAATAGTTCACACACTATGGGTTCTATGCAATTGCACGTATCGCTTCAAGTAATATATGAATTTTTGATTAAACCTTAAATAATGATCCCACAAGGAAGTGAGGAAAGATTTCCTTAGTAAAATTTCAGTCATTACTATTAGTCCTTAGTTTGGAATATTGATTAAAATGGTGTGTTATCCAGATACTACTTCTAAATGTGAATGTTAAATGTAAGGATAGTAATTATTCCTAAATGTAAATATTGATTTTAAAGATAACCCTTTGTGGATGAATTTGTTTGGAGAATTTTAAGATGTTAAAAACCTCTCTTCTTATGTAGCGAATTGAATAATGTAAAGGAATGAGATACATTTTTATGTGCCAAATAGGTGCAATTTTAATGCTTACCCTGATTCAGTGTTATAGAAAATCATTGGCTAATCTTAGGTTTAGTCCCTAAATCTGTGATTTAGTTGGGAGGATACTGGTGTCGGCGCTATTTTGGGTTGCAGGAGTTGCCTGTAAGAAGCTGTCGGTCACCAAAATCAAAATCTCATCGCCCATTTTGGAAGAACCTTTTAATTTATATATATATTTAGTTTTAAAAAAATATAAACAAACTGACCCCATATTTTTTTAACAATTTAAATAAAAGAGCGTTGTACCTCAAATTTTGTATCTATCCCAAAAGATAAACACAAGACTTGAGGATGAAGCTCGATCAAATAAATTAAGGAATATATGACATTCGTTTGGTCTGCAAAACCTTTGTATTTGCCAACAAGTTCTCTTATTTAATATAAAAATAAATAGGGTTTATATTAAGCTGGGTTTGGACATGCTTCCTATAAGGGCAAGCCCCTATAGTGAATTACATCTTAAATGACCAAAGTCACTTAAGAAGACTCTCAATAAAAATCATGAAATATTATCTTCATGGAGTTTTAAAGGGTAGGACTTTTCAATGAGATCGGACGTAGAGGTGTGAAAGGGGATTGGTTCAAATTTGGAACATTTTGTTGTAGAGTCCAAAGGAGGAAGAATTAGGAGATGTCATCGATACAGAGGAGAAGCCTGGTGACTTCCCAAGCTATTCTAATGTTTGGTTTCATTTCTGAAGAGAAATATTTAGGTGTTTCATCCTATCAATTTTATTAATTAGGGCTTACATTCGTGTGAAGCGATCACACAAATAGCCAGGAAGATATGAGGATTTAGGTCATGACATACGACAACCTAGTAATCTTAAGACGATTTAGGGCTTATTTTATATAGTAGGGTTGTACAAAGTCCTAAAGATAAGTTGAGGATTTATGTTGCATAAGCAAGCAACCTCGAAGTCCTACTGCTTTGTTTTTTATATTTAAGGAAGGAAGATTGGTTTAGTTGGGGAAGACTGGTTTTGCTATTGAAAATGGTCGTGCTGCCCACCATGCTAGCTCCAAACTCCTTGCCGCAACGAGTTTGAGTTTTCTAGTGTGTAAAGTTATGACGTCAAATCAGGTGGCCCTATGGTTGAAGTTCTTTAAATTTTATAGGGAAAGTTGATTAGAGCGACACCGATTAGGATCCTACGGTTCCCTCGTTCCGGCACCACTATTTTCTATTGGATTCACTTAGTCCAAATGAACTTACTAAACTCAACTTAATGAGTTCCATAATTTCATTTCGACCATGGGAAGCCTCGTTAGAAACCGTAGGTTACCTCCTCTGAGGAATTCCCGGTCATCCAATAGAGATGTCTTAAATAGTTGAAGTTGTAGTTTTGTGTGATGTTTGTGATTAAATTTTGAGTTGTTTTATATTTTTGTTGAAGTTGTAGTTTTGTGTGATGTTTGTGATTAAATTTTGAGTTGTTTTATATTTTGAATTTCGTGGGGGTGAATTTTATCTTGGTTGATTTTAATTTTAGTTTTAGTTTTGGTTTTGGTTTTGTGGCTATCCTAATAGTTTTAATTTTCATGCAGGGTGGCATCGTTGTTTAGCTTGTAAATTGCAGGTGTAAAAGTACAATATGAAAGTACAAGAAAGACAATGCTAAAAACTGTTAAAGCGTGCCTAACGAGTCTTCTCATTCCACCATCTACAACTCAAAAGGCATGTTAAGGAAGTTTATATGAAATGGGGAAGAAAAATTTTGACGACCTATCTAACCCTAGGTCACATTTCGGTGGGTCCTTAAGAGTTTAATTAAGGATGATGTTGCCAAGCAAAATATATTAAGTTTAGCAGATCTCTGAGGTATCCAACCAATCTAGAGAAAGAGGCAGGTCTGTGCTACTCTCTGGCTGCTTGGTGGAAAGTCCCGAGTTATTTTAAACTTATTATATTGCTTAATAAATCATTTATAAACACCCTAATGCTCAATGAACATTGATGTATCAATTATCCCTAAGAGTAAGGTAATTATCATCTGTAATTTAATTATGAAAATTTTGTGGGTGAAGACCCTTAAAGAAGCAAGTTAGTGTTATTGGAACAGTTAACCAAATTTTGGTCCTAATTGGGATTGCAGTGTTTGAAAGATGTTATAATTCTTAATGATATTTACTTTTCTAATCCTTATTTAAATGAAACTTGATTTAGCCTAAGTCACTACTAAGCTTTACTTTTTCTAATTGGGCTTGTAGTGTTTGAAAGATGTTTTAATTTTCAATGATGTTTACTTTTCTAATCATAGTCCTAATTAGGCTTGTAGTGTTTGAAAGACGTCTTAGTTTTAATTGATATTTACTTTTCAAATCCTTGTTTAGCCTAAGTCACTACTAAGCCCTTAAGACCTAGGTGAGTGTCTTAGTTAGTTTTGAAAATATTGGGCTTGTAGTGTTTGAAAGATGTTCTAATTTTCAATTATTTACTTTTCTAATCCTCATTTAAATGAAACTTGATTTAGCCTAAGTCACTACTAAGCCCTTAAGACCTAGGTGAGTGTCTTAATTAGTTTTGAAAAGGTTAAGCTTTAGGTGGTTATGAATCATGATTTGAATTTCATTTGAAAATCAAATAGGAATATTAAATTTATTAATTATTGACTTCAAAAGTTATACCCTTAAGTTCTATTCATTTTATTTTAATAAACTTCCAAATTTTAATAATTTAGAAATTTATTAACTTATCTTTTGAATTACAAAAGTGAGGTTGGATTCTACCAATTAACCCCTTGTGTTTCAAACATTCAAATAAACTGATTAAGATCAGAGGTTGCCCATTTTCCTCCTTGAATTAAGCCTAAATGTTAATTAAGACTAAATTTCCAAAATTACACATTTGCTCTTAAGGTTCTAACACTTCATAATTCATCAAATTTAATCCAAATAACTTTTAAATTTTTATCCTACCTCATTCATTGGTCAATTAAGACATTAAATGGAAAAATTTGATTTTTTAAAATTTAATTTAATTTATATAATTATTTACATGCAAAAATAGGATTTTTCAAAGAAAATTCCTAACTTGACCAAGGTAAATCCCATTTTCTTGAAATTTTTACTGGAGCTAGATCTAGATTAGACAAGCCTTTGGACCAAATTTCATGATTTCTTAAATTTTATTTGAAGTTTAAAAATTATTTTAAGTTATGGGGTATTTATTAAATATAAAATATTTTAAATGGAGCAAATTAAGTTTTATATTTTTTAAAAATCTTCCTAAAGTTAAAGAACCCAGAGAAGAAAATTTCATATTTTTTTGAGTTTTATTTGATTTATTGAAATTATTTTAGCAAAAATCTATTTTTATCCTTTAAAAAATAATTTTAAGCTTTAAAATCTAGTATCTTTATTTAGAAAATCAAAAAAATATTTTAATTGTTCTTAAGTGGTTAAGAAGCAATTTAGAACATTTTCATGAATTTTATAAGTTTTGTGATTTTTATGGAGTTTTAATTATTTAAATATTTAAAATAGGCTAAAAATGATGTTTTTATTTTAAATATCATTTTATTTTTAGAAAAATACTTATGATCACAGATAACTCAAAAAATAAGTTTTTATAAATTTTTTAGTTATACTTTTTTATTTTTAAAAATCATTTAAGTGCCAAAAATATTATTTATCTTTAAAAATCAACTTAAGTTACCAAATGAAATTTTATGGTGTGTTCTCTGGATCCTAAAAAGTAGTAGCAATCAAAAATCAAGTCATTTTGTTGTTTTTATTTTTCAAAATTAATTATCTTAGTGATTTAGGGTTTGTAAGAATTAGGTGTATTTTGAATGACTTGGCTCATGAGAAATTTTATTTAAGGCTCTCTAGTCATCATAAACCTCCCAAAATTTTCTTGGATTTTTCTAGGTAACATGCTAAATTTCATGATTATTTTAAGCAGATAATAGACATAAACTTGAAAAATATGATTTTCTATCTAGGGACCTCCTCTAACTTTCGAAAAATCAGGGAATGTTCCCTAAGATAGAGGTAACAACATGCTAAAATTTTAAGTCATAGTGTGATTACATGCATGGAGAATCAAAACATCCAAATTAGTATTTAATTAATTAAAAATAAAATATGCGTCAAATGAACTCTAAATCATTTCCGCATTGTTCTACTTTGTTCACTGAGCAAGAGGGTATTTTTATTTTATTCTTATGATTTTTCTACACCAAGATATAGACTTTTGAAGTTAGGGGTATTTAAATAAATAGGAAAAGTCCCTATTTATCTAATTAAACAGCACAGCGCCATGTAGATCCTAGGCAGCTCCGAATTTCACGTGGCGCTCTCCCATTTAACGTCATCATCCACATAAGCAGCCACGCGTCCCACTGTTCGTGTAAGGAAGTGTTGTTCGGCTTCATCTCAACCGTCCATCCGATACACGCGCGATCGGACGACGCTCCGTCATTGTCCTCGATAGCCTAGCCCAAGAACCCTCCATCTTCTAGCCCTAAGATCTCTCTCATTTCTTAACCAAATTGGATGAATTTTTTTTTTAAAATGCTCGTCTAGACTAGACAAACACATCTATAAGGTGATAAAGCCATCAAATTAACTCTAAGTAAATGGATAATAAAAAGAGGCTCGGGAGGGGGAGAGATTTTATACCTTTGCTCTGAGAAGTGAAGCTTTGATCAGAGAGTCTTGGTACATTCATTATGATCCAAAGAGGCTAGGGATTGAGTCTCTAGTCTTTGTGTAAAGCCTAGGTATGATTTTGATCACGGCCGGATTTGGGTGTTGGTCTAGAGCTATGGTAGTGGCTCTGTGAGAGGGGAATTTGATGGGGCTTAAGCTTCTTTCGCTGTTGTGAAGGTGTAGGTGAGGTTAATTTGAGTTTGGTAGACTGTGGAGGTGTATTTGGCTTTGTTATGATTTCTGGCAAAATTTTGAGCTCAAAATTGAACTCCAGCAGTGGAAATTGGTGAGGCAAAACAGTTGGAATGCACTAACGGGATCTTAGGGAATCTCTGTGGTCAGTTTGGGGAGGTCTCTCTAAGAAATTTTTAGCACCACCTCCCATGGCTATGGGAGGCTCTTTTTATAAAAATGGCTAAGGGGTGGTTGTCATGGCTAATTAGGGGGTGCATTGTGCTGCTTAGGTGGAGGGCAGAGAGCTCTACAATTTAATTTTGCTGAGTTGGCCTCTAGGTTGATTTGAGTGAAGTTCCATGGGGGTAGGTCTCGATTTTGAGCTTTTCCGGGGACTAGGCTGCCAGCCATGGTAGGGGGAGGTGGCTAGGTGCTCAAAGCATCTAGGGGAATCTGTCAAAACAATTTAATGCAATGGGGTTTAGTATTGGTAAGGGTATCTTAAGCATGTGTATTTTTGGAAATAAGATCCCTTAATTTGGGGGAATTTTGGTCCATGACTCATGTAGCTTGGGTTAAATGGGCTTTGGCTCAGTCTTATGGTCTAACCAATGGCTGAGGTGGAGTTAATTTGATGACTTTAGGGTAGTTAGGCCATCTTTAATGCATGAGTTCAATGTGGGTCCAAGTAATTAAAGCTTGGGTTTTGGCTAGGTTGGCCATGTTAATTGAATTAATTTATTGATCAACATTGTGTAGATGATTGTTATGAATATTTTTGATAAAGGGTTGAAGTGATTTTGAGTTCAATCTGTAGGTCAATTTGAGGGATTTTTGAAATTTGGCCAATTTGGTCATATTGGGATAGACATGGATCTAGGTTGAGCTAGCCTTTGGTTAAGTCCAAATTAAATTGTCCACATGATCAAGGGAGATTTTGTAAAGATTTTTTATAAAGGGATAGAGTGAAAATTTTGGGGTTAAGGCCCTCAATTTGGTGAGATTTTGAGACATGGTCAATTTGGGGAAAATTTGGGGCTTTTTGGACTTAGGTTGAAATCAAATGAAATTGAGGCCCCACCAAGGCCAATTTTAGGTCAATTTTGATATATGGGGATGTTATGAAGGTTTTTAACACAAATTGTGGCAAATGGACTAGGCCATTGGTTCAATTTGGTGGAACCAAGTCATAGGGCCAAAATTGGATTTTTGGTTTAGCTCAAAATTGGGTTCAAATCATGGACCAATTGAGCTTGGATTTGTTCAAGATTGGTCACATAAAGGGTGAATTTGAGTTTATAATTGAAATTGGGGTAAATTGAGACCAATTGGATAGACATTTGAGGTATTTTGGGAAAAATATGGGACTTTAAAGGGCAATTTGGGGGTCTTGATCAAATATGGACAAATTGGCCAAATTGGGTCATGTGATAGTTGAGCGAAATGAAATTGGGAATATTTTGGAGGTTTTGGGAATTTTTGGGATTTTTTGGAATTTTTGGAATTTGGGGTAAAGAGGGGGCACTTTCGGTAATTTGGAAAATTTGGTGATTTTGGGTAGTTTGGGTGTTTTCAAGGTGTTTGAAATGATTTTTGAACCAAGTTGAGTATTTTGGATAGATTTGGAAATTTTGGCCAAATTTGGGGTTATAAAGGTATCTAGGTAATTTGGCGGAATTTAGGGGCAAAAGGCTAAGTTGGGTGTGTTGATAGAGTTGGAGTGCCAGCCANTTGTTTTGGAGTCCAAAGGAGGAGATACTAGAGGATGTCACAGATTCGAAGGAAAACTTCGATGACTTCCAAGCTATCCTATTATTTGGCTTCAATTTAGGAGAAATTGTTAAGATATTTCATCCTGCAATTTTTATTAGGATTTATATTTGTGTGAAGCAATCAGCACAAATAACCTTTGAAGATGTGGGGATTTAGGTCATGACAATTGACAACCCCAGAATCCTAAGACGAGTTTAGGGCTTATATTGTACAATATGGTTGTACAAAG
>JXCR01146538.1:42554-79062 GCA_002079205.1 Phalaenopsis hybrid cultivar | reverse complement strand
CCCCCCCCCCCCCAAGTTGGGTCATAGATGTTATAAAAAAATCTTGGAATTCAAATCAAAGAAGCTTTGTAGAGGTAAGGATTTTAGTAAAAACATTAGTGACCTAAGATGGGTTGGAATGTAGATTGTGTATGATACAACCATTAACTTTTTTTTGAGATAAAATGTCTATCAATCTCAATATGTTTGGTTTTGTTATGATGTACCGGGTTCTTTGCAATACTAATGGCAGCTTGGCAGTCACAGTATCTTTATGAGATTGGTCGTGAAGCATCTCAACTCATTTAGTAAGTTTTGAATTCACATTCCTTCATAAATTCCCAAAACAAGTGCCCGATACTAAATTCTGCAGTACTTCTAGAGACCACTGCTTGCTCTTTGGATCTTCTCAACTCATTTGCTCCTCAATTGACAACAATTCCCCATGCATAAGAACAACACCTAGATGTGGATCTTCTATTCGTGAGTTCTCTTGCCAATTAGCATCGGTGTAAACATCTACGTCTTTATTACTTATTTCTTAAATAATAAATATCTTTCAAAGGGTCTTCTTAAGAAACCTCAATATTCTATAAATCGTATCCAAAAATTCTTTGTTTGAACTATTTATATGTTAACTCATGCTGATAGAATAAGTAATAGCAGGTCTGGCATATGATAGGTATATATGCTTTCCCACCAATCTTTGATATCTATATTTTTTCACTGCTCGTTTCTCTCCCTAAACGTAACATTTTTTTTTAATCCATAATAGTCTTAATAAGTTCACACCCCAACATCTTGTCTGTGTTAGTAGGTTTAGGATGTATTTTTTTTTGTGAAATCAAAATTTTCTTCTTGGACTTGACCACTTCCATGTTCAGAAAAAGTATCTCATAGCTCCAAGATCCTTAATTTCAAATTCAGTGACAAACCACCTTAATCTTCCTATTCTCTTTTCATCATCAACAGTGTGAAACCCCTTAAGCAGATTGAAGCGGAACTCCTAAACTTTGAGGCGCCTTTTGATTTAAAGGCAAAATTTTGATAAAAACTCCAAAGTTAAGCGTGATTGCATGGGATCACTCATAGGATGGGTGACTTTCTGAGAAGTAACACCAACGGGGTAAAACCATGAGACCACTAAGTCAAAACGGACAACACCTTGATGGGCTAGAGTACAAGTTGTTACAAATTGTATCAAAGCATTACACCGCTCGGAAAATGGGAACTAAGTGTCGTACAGAACAAAATATTATGCCATGAGAGCCATCTCTTGAACCCTAAATGGGACAAAGTGCGACATGGTGGGAGCCAACTCTTGAATCTTTAGAGGCTACCCCTAAAATCCTATTTGGTAGAAGATTCTGGGTATAAGCACTAACAAGGACGTAAGCTACTCAAGTTGTTATAAATGGTATCAAAACATTACACCAGTCGGAAGATGGGAACTAAGTGACATACAAAACAAAGTGCTACGCCATGGGAGCCACCTCTTGAACCCTGAATGGGGACAATGCTACATGGTGGGAGCCACCTCTTGAGCCTGTAGAGGTTACCTCTAAAATACCATATGGTAGAAGATTCTCGGTATAAAGCACTAACCCCTTGAGTAGATTGAAGTTGAACTTTTAAACATCGAGGCGTACTCCTAGGATGGGTGACCTCCTGGGAAGTTACACCAACAGGGAAAAATCATGAGGCCAATAGGCAAAAGCAGACAATATCTTGATGGGTTAAAGTTCAAGCTGTTACAAATGGTATCAAAATATTACACCAGCCGAACAATGAGAACTAAGTATCATACAAAACAAAGAACTGCACCAAGAAAGTCACCTCTTGAAGCCTGAATGGGACAAAGTGCTACATGGTGGAAGCTACCTCTTGAATCTGTAGAGGCTGCCTCTAAAGTCTTATCTGCTTGGTTAATGATTCTAAGTATAGTGCACTGATGAGGACATCGGCTACCTAAGTGGGAGAGACTATGCAACCCCTTTAAGTAGATTGAAGTCGAACTCTTAAACATCAAGGCATTTTTTTGGTGCAATGGTAGAATTTCGATAGAAAATCTAAAGTTAAGCGTGCTCGCATGGGAGCACTACTAGAACAAGTGTTCTTCTAGAAAGTTACACCAACGAGGCAAAACTGTGATGCCAATAATCCAAAGCAGACAATACATTGATGGGTGAGAGTTTTGACAGTCAAAACCTGTCAAGATCATATCATCAACATAAATAATGAGTATAGCTTTATTTCCTCCCTATATATGTTTTATGAAAAGTGTATGATTAATTTGATATAAAATGTGTCAATTAGATTTTATAGCTTTGGCAAATTTGTTAAATCAAGCTCGTGGAAATTGTTTGAGGCCATAAAGTAACTTTTTTAGTTTACGAACCAGATGTTTATTTGAATCATTTTAAAACCTTGGCAAGATCTCCATATAGAATTCTTCCTCAGGGTCTTTATCCAAAAAAAAAAAATAATAATAATATCAAATTGATACAATTCCCACTCTTTCTTTGCTATCAAGGAAAAAAGAACCCTTACAATGTTTAGTTTGATTAGTGTTGCAAAAATCTCTTGATAGCATATCTCACAAGACAGTGAAACATTTGGCTACCAACCTAGCATTGAACCTCTCAACGCTCTCATATGCTTTGTACTTGACAATGAACACTCATTTACACCCAATGGATCTTCTGTATGGAGGAAGCTTAGTAAAGGTCTATGTGTCATTTAAATCAAGTGCTTAGATCTCTTCAATTGTCTTTTTTCATTCTGAACTTTGAAGTACTTCATGAACAAACTTAAGTATTTGCAGACTATTAATATTAGAAAAAAAAAGTTTATAAGGAGATAACTTTCCATAGGCAACATACTCTTAAATTGGATAATTTTGCCAAATTTTGTTGTCTTCCCACTGGATTTCACCTTCTCTTGGAGCTTCAAAGATGTGTGGATTCAGATTTGGTAGTGAACAATCTTGTGGTTGCATATCGTCTTTATCCTACTAACTAGATTTCTTTCTCCAAGTATACACACGAAGTTTCTTGTGCATTTTCTTGTTGTCAATCTCAAGTTAGATATCCTCAAGTGGTGGAACTTGGGAGACAAGGTGGTTAGAAAGAAATAGATAGGTTTTTGGCAACACTAGTTCAATGTGATTATCCAAAGTAGTGTCTCAAATTAGATATTCATCAAGACTCTCCAACTAAGTTTCAAAGTTGGGGTAGAAGAATTATTTTTAAAGAATGTAACATCCAATGAAATAATATTTTCTAGTAATGGAACAATAGCACTTGTATCCCTTGTTGTTAAAAATATAACCAAGGAAAATACATTTGATTGATTTTGGGTCAAGCTTTATGCAGTTTGGTGGTGAATGTGAACAAAAGGGCAGCCAAATATTTCTAGGGGAAGATTGGAATAGAAATCTTTAACATGAGGGCATATTTCCATCAAAAATGTGAAGAGGGGCTTTGAATCCTATGACCCTATTTGACATTCTATTAATAAATTAAATGGCCGTGAGTATTGTATCTCACAAGAAAACTTTTAAGACAATATGAGAAAGCATTATAGACATAGATACATCGAAGAGATGTTTATTCTTCCTCTCAACAATCCAATTTTATTGTAGAGTCTCAACACAAGAACTCGAATGGATGACGCCACTCTTAGTCAAGTAGGGTTCAAGGATCGAGTTGAAGTATTCTTTTGCATTATCAATTTTGAAAAATTGAATTTTGCAGTGAAACTGAGCGTAAATCATATCATAGAAGGACTGGAGGATTCGTAAAGTTTCAGATTTCTCCTTCATGAGGAATATTCAACTGGTTCTTATATGATCATCAATGAAGAAAATCAACTGGTTCTGGTGTGATCATCTATGAAGAACATAAACTATTAGAATCGATTGATGATTTGAAATTTTGATGGTCCCCAAATAACATTGTGGATGATAAGGGATATGCACGTTTGTACTGAGACAAAAGATATACATGAGTATGTTATAGCCAATTCGCAAGTTTCACAATAACAAAACTTTGATTTTTTATTAATAAAGAGATGAAGATATAAATTTGCAACATAATAAAAATCGGGATAACCCAGACGACAATATCATAATAAAACTAGACTCTCAACAGACTTAGACATAAAAGTCTCAAAACTATGAGAAGAGGATGGCGAAGAAGACACTTTTGTGTTAAGAGGATAGCTCTTATTGAGCGAGTATAAAATTTGATGTCATTTAACACTGTCAGTCACCTTACCCGATTCAACCACCTGAAATTTAAAGATTTGGAATGGAATTTAGTAACATAATTCAAGTACTGAGTAAGCTTGCTAATTGAAAGTTGAAGTCTAGTTGGAACGCAGAATCTCTTGGTAGTTGATGAGATGCAAAGTGTTGGCCTACAGTTGCGGAACGCAGAATCCCACATATTCATGGGATTGTGTAACACCCATGATCGTAGATTTGATGAGAATGAGGATGACAACTTTCAATTTAGACTATTCCTTTTTTTTCTTTTTGAATTCTCTTCTATTCCTTTCTTTCTAATTAATTTTTTCTAGTAGGAAACCATTTATATACAGTTATTTTTTGTTTTCTAAAACTTTTGATTTGGATTATGTTAATTGGAGATATTTATTCCTGGTTATCTTTGTTGGAGTGTTGTGTCCTTAGATTTCCTTCAGAGGGTGTGTCTATAACCTAATAGGATCAAGGTGGTGATCTCTCTCAGACACTTAAACGCCTCCTTCATCTTCCAACTAGCAACCAACAGTTATGCGTAGCAGGAAAACTACTTTTATCAATTTAAGTTCGTTGCCCCGCCATTATACACCACTTACTCCTTAACATCTGTGTCATACTGTTTCGTGGGTATCCTTGTTTTCAGTAGGGACAGCATTGAGCGATGCTTATCCCCCTCCAAATGTTGTCAAACTCCCACATTTCATTCACTTGCTATTCCACAACCACACCCACGCTAAACTCCGCTTCTAAAACACCGTCTAAGCGCCCTAGAATGGTGTCATTTAGCATCATAGTTGGTCGAACATTCAGTTGAAGAAAGGACACAATGTCGCTTATGAGAAATTCACAAAGAGATGCTTAGAAACTTTTTATGGAAAATATGAGTAGGAAATCCTCCAATTGCAACAAAGAATTGTCGTCTTCAAAAAGAGACAATCCAGCGAGATTTCTCGTAGCCACAACGGTGATTTGTCAAATCAAATTGATGAAATGAATCACTTCCACCAGGCAATTTCCAATGATAAAGAACCATTACCCAAAATATTTGACATAGAGTATCAAGAAAGTCATAATCTTGGAGTAAAGATAGATTTATAGGATTTTGACGGTAACAATGATTCGAAAGAATACATCAAGTGGCTTCAAAAAAAAGAACGGGTCTTCGCATATAAGAATATTCCACTAGACATAATAGTAAAGCTAGTCATCGTCAAGTTAACGAAGAGTGTATTGGTGTTGTGAGAAGATTTGAAGCACCAGCCCCAACATAAGGGAGAAGGTGAAATCACTACCTGAGATGAGTGATTTTACGTGATATATTCTTGACTTAACCATTTACGGTAGAAAGATCTCTCAGTAGAGAAGCAAATAACTAAGTTTGAGGAGGTTAAGTTGAAGTGTGAGCAATTAGAGTTCGAGGGAAACACCATGGCTCGATATCTGAGGGGATTGAGATCATTTATTTACAGTGTGGTACAGTTACAACTTTATTAGAGATTATAAGACTTCCAGACCCTAGCCCTAAACATAGAAAGATAACATAGCAATACAGGTCCACACCATCCTTTAAACAGAGTTAAGTCATTAGATCAAGCATTAGGAGGACACCGAGTAAAGCACCCAAGCCGAACCAACAAGAGGAAGAACCTGTACAGAGTGGAAAAAGATAGAGACTTCCAATACTCCCAAATTAATCCCCTCAGATAAATGCTTCAACTGTCACGATTTTGGCCACAGTGTCTGATTGCCAAAATAAGAGAGTAGCCTTCTTCACTGAGTTGGGAGCACTTGAAAAAATGGAGTGACATAGAAGAGGATAACTTTGGAAACAAGTCTCAACTTTCAGTTGATGAAATAGAGATGCTAGTGATTTAAGCTGAGCCAATGAGAGAGACTCTAACTGGATTAAAATTAATTGTTCTAGAAAATAGTGATCTGAGGTAATGGCGTTCATACAAAGTTTGAGGATATGATGCCCCGAAATATCTTTTTGCAAACACTGATAGAAGCCCACCAATACTAGCATTGGTTGTTCAAAAGGGTAGTGAGATCAAGGAGCTGATACCAGACACTAGACAACTCCTAAGTGGACTTTAGGATTTTTAGACATACAATTTAATTCTAGAGTTGTCACTGTTGTGAGAGGTCCAACATGTCCTCGTTTTACATAGAGTTGAGGAGTCTCTGAGCCATTTTTAGAAAACTACATGAAACAAATTGAGTGATGAGTTCTAGTTCATTTCAACATCGCACTGAGGGACAGATGGCCAAATAGGAGTGGCGAACAACAATTTTGAAAATTACCTCAGGTGTTTTGTGGGAAATAACAACTAGCAGTAGAATCCAAGCCCTTTTAGAGAAGAAACAGAAGATTATCCTAGGCCAGGAGAATGATGCAAAGCGTCAGCCAAAGTCGCGAAATGCGAATTTTAGTGTATTTGCGGGATCGTGTAACACCAGCGCTTGCGGAAGGGGGGCTGTGTGGCGACTTCCAATTAAGAATTTTCCTTTCTGACATCGTTCTTATCCCTCCATTTTCTAATTAGATTTTTTTAGTAGAGAACTATTTATGTCGTTATTTTCTATTTTCTAAGACTTTTGATTTGGTTTATGATATTTGGAGATTTTTTTTCCTAATTACCTTTTTTGGAGTGTTGTATCCTTATATTTCCTTTAGAGTGGTCTATAACCTAATAGGATCGAGGTTGTGATCTCTCTCAGACGCTCGGAGGCCACTTTCGTTGTCCAACTGGCAGCCAACTATTGTTCGCATAAAAAAACTTCTTTTATCAATTTTGATTTGCTGCCCCGCAGTTATCCACATCACAATTTCAAATGACGCCACTCCGCGACATCTGCGTTGCATTTTTTCATGGTTTTCCTTACTATTTCCACAAACAACCGTTGAGCTAGGCTTATCCACAACCGTTGAGCGATGCTTATGCCCCCCCCCCTCCCCCAAAATGCTACCAAACTCATATATTTCATTATCTGGTTATTCCACAACCACTCCCTTGCTAAACCCCACTACTAAAGCACTATCTATATGAAGCACTTGAATCTATTATCGAAGGTTGAGATCTTCCATCATTGGCAAAATAAGAGGATGTGATACCTTTGTGTGCCATCAAGCTAGTAGGTTGGTTAGTAATGCTAGTAAGAAGCTTCTTCAACACCTTCAGCTATTCCGTCATGCAGGGGCTAGGTTCAGCCAACCTTTTAGAATAGGCACCAACATGGGCCATACTGTCTTGGTACTTCCTTGCACGTTTCCAATCTATCAATTTTTCATGTAGTTTCTGGCACTTATCTTTTATGTGACCAAGTTTCTTACAATGTTCACATAATCGACGATTCTTCTTTGGCTTTCAATCAAGGAAGGACTTGTGTGTACAATGCTAAGTATTCAATGTCAGATGAGCCAACACTTCCTGTCGACATGAACTTACTTTCTTCTATCTAACTTCAGAAAAAGCTTCCCTAGTTTTATGAAAAGGATTCATCTCCATGATTCTTCCTCTGACCTCATCTAAATTCTCATTTAAACCAAGTAAGAATTTTATCATCATCTTCTTCTCCAGAATAGTTTTATTCATCAAAGCATCTTGAGGGCACTTCCATGCATATGTATCATGCATATCTAACAAAAATCAGTATCTTGAGAGTGTGTTGAAGTATTATGTAACATTCAACTCTTCTTGTTATAACTCGTGTAGTTTAGTCTCAATCTCAAACAATTTTGTAGTGTTTAGGTAATAGAATTTCTCACAAGTTGCTTCCCAAATCTCACGCGCTATCCTGTAAAGCAAAAAAAATTCTCCAACTTTTGTGGTCATAGAATTGATCAATCAGAACATTACCATATGATCGTGGATCTTGCATGAGCGATGGTAAAGATCAGTGAGTTCAGAAATTTAAGTATATTATGGAGCGCTTTTTCGGTCAGGAGACCTGACGGTCCGCATGGTACGCTGGCCAATAAAATTTTGCCGCGTGGAAAATGTGGGTTAAGATTGTCATCGTTTTATTCTCAAGTTATTTTTAGGTTATTAGTTTGATTATTATTGGGATATTCTTGAGTTACTCCAAAACGTAGTTCTTATTGGCAGCTATTTCATGTTATTCTTATGTTATTTTTAAATTATTCGTAGGTTATTTATAAGTTAGGCGTATCTTATTCGCTGGTTAAACCTGGGTTATTTTTCAGGTTATTTGTAGGTTATTTTTCAAGTTATTTGTAGGTTATTTATCAGGTTATTCATAGGTTATTATTGAGTTATTTTTAACTCGTGGGTTATTTTTAGTTTATTCTCAGGTTATTCCTAGGTTATTTTTAGTGTATTGTTCTGTTAATTTTGAAGTAATGCATAGGTTATTTTTAAGTTATTTGCAGGTTTATGCGCAGGTTATTCATAAGTTATTCCTATGATATTTTTAGGTTATGTCGTTATATTTGTACGTTATTTTTAGTGTATTATTTTGTTAATTCTGAAGTAATGCGTAGGTTTTTTTTTAAGTAATGAGTAGGTTATTGCTAGGTTATTTCTGGCTGATTTTGAAATTATTTTTAAGTTATTTTTAGGTTATTTCTAGATTATTCTTGGATTATTTTTAAGTTATTTGCAGATTTATGCGCAGGTTATTCATAAGTTATTCTTATGGTATTTTTAGGTTATGTCAAGTTATTCGTAGGTTATTTGTACGTTATTTTTAATATATTGTTTTGTTTATTCTGAAGTAATGCGTAGGTTTTTTTTTATGTTATGAGCGGGTTATTGCTAGGTTATTCCTGGCTGATTCTGAGGATATTTTTAAGTTATTTTTAGGTTACTCCTGGGTTATTTTTAAGTTATTTACAAGTTTATGCGCAGGTTATTCATAAGTTATTCCTAGGGTATTTTTAGGTTATGTCAGGTTATTCGTAGGTTATTTGTACGTTATTTCTAGTGTATTTTTTTGCTAATTCTGAAGTAATGCGTATGTTTCTTTTTTAAGTTATGAGTAGGTTATTGCTAAGTTATTCCTGGCTGATTTTGAGGTTATTTTTAAGTTATTTTTAGGTTATTCCTATGTTATTCCTGGGTTATTTTTAAGTTATTTGCAGGTTTATGCGCAGGTTATTCATAGGTTATTCCTAGAGTATTTTTAGGTTATGTCAGGTTATTCGTAGGTTATTTGTATGTTATTTCTAGTGTATTGTTTTGTTAATTCTGAAGTAATGCATATGTTTTTGTTTAAGTTATGAGTAGGTTATTGCTAGGTTATTCCTGACTGATTTTGAGGTTATTTTTAAGTTATTTTTAGGTTATTCCTAGGTTATTCCTGGGTTATTTTTAAGTTATTTGCAGGTTTATACGCAGGTTATTCATAGGTTATTCCTAGGGTATTTGTAGGTTATGTCAGGTTATTCGTAGGTTATTTATACGCTATTTTTAGTGTATTGTTTTGTTTATTCTGAAGTAATACGTAGGTTTTTTTTTATGTTATGAGTAAGTTATTGCTAGGTTATTCCTAACTGATTTTAAGGATATTTTTAAGTTATTTTTAGGTTATTCCTAGGTTATTTCTGGGTTATTTTTAAGTTATTTGGAGGTTTATGCACAGGTTATTCATAGGTTATTCCTAGGGTATTTTTAGGTTATGTCAGGTTATTTATACGTTATTTTTAATGTATTGTTTTGTTTATTCTGAAGTAATGCGTAGGTTTTTTTTTATGTTATGTAGGTTATTGCTAGGTTATTCCTGGCTGATTTTGAGGGTATTTTTAAGTTATTTTTAGGTTATTCCTAGGTTATTCCCGAGTTATTTTTAAATTATTTGCAGGTTTATGCGTAGGTTATTCATAGGTTATTCTTAGGGTATTTTTAGGTTATGTCAGGTTATTCTCAATATATTTGTACGTTATTTTTAGTGTATTGTTTTGTTAATTCTGAAGTAATGCGTAGGTTTTTTTTTTAAATAATGAGTGGGTTATTGCTAGGTTATTCTTGGCTGATTTTGAAGATATTTTTAAGTTATTTTTAGGCTATTCCTAGGTTATTCCTGAGTTATTTTTAAGTTATTTGCAGGTTTATGCGCAGGTTATTCATAGGTTATTCCTAGGGTATTTTTAGGTTATGTCAGGTTATTCGTAGGTTATTTGTACGTTATTTTTAGTGTATTGTTTTGTTTATTCTGAAGTAATGCATAGGTTTTTTATTATGTTATGATTAGGTTATTGCTAGGTTATTCCTGACTGATTTTGAGGATATTTTTAAGTTATTTTTAGATTATTCCTAAGTTATTCCTGGGTTATTTTTAAGTTATTTGCAGGTTTATGCACAGGTTATTCATAGGTTATTCCTAGGGTATTTTTAGGTTATGCAGGTTAGTCGTAGGTTATTTATACGTTATTTCTAGTGTATTGTTTTGTTAATTCTGAAGTAATGCGTAGGTTTTTTTTTAAGTTATGAGTAGGTTATTGCTAGGTTATTCCTGGCTAATTTTGATGTTATTTTTAATTTATTTTTAGGTTATTCATAGGTTATTCCTGGGTTATTTTTAAGTTATTTGCAGGTTTATGCGCAGGTTATTCATAGGTTATTTCTAGAGTATTTTTAGAGTACTGTGCGTATGTTATTCGTAGGTTATTTGTTGATTGATGAATAAACAGTATTAATAACATGCACTTATTCGTGTATATTGATGACTAAAATTCTTTGGTTATTCCAGTGTTAATAACATGCATCTTATTCCTATAGGTTGATGAATAAACAGTCAATGAATTGTAAATGCTGACCATCAGCAGTTAGAGAGGTGTTGATTGATGAATTCGTAGGTTATTTGTTGTTGTATATATCTGTTTAAATGTATTATCTGTTTGATGTATTGTTATTTTGTTAGGTGATACCTAGGTTATTGTTGATGTATTTTTATCTTGTTAGGTTATTATCAGTGTATTCTCAGGTTATTCCCGGGGTATTGTTGAGTTATTGTTGGGGTATTTCGAGGTTATTCTTGGGTTATTCTCAGGTTATTCTCAGGGTATTCTCAGGTTATTATCGGGGTATTATCGGGGTATTATCATGTTATTCGACGGGTATTGTCAGGTTATTCTTGGGGTTTTCCCCGGTTATTGTTGAGTATTTTGAGGTTATTCTCGGGGTATTAACAGGTTATTCTCGGGATATTCTTAGGTTATTGTTGGGATATTTTGAGGTTATTCTTGGAGTATTCTTGGGGTATTCTCAAGTTATTCTCGGAGTATTCGTAGGTTATTCTCGGAGTATTCTCAGGTTATTCTCGGGGTATTGTCAGGTTATTATCGGGGCATTATCAGGTTATTCTCCGGGTATTGTCAGGTTATTCTTGGGGTTTTCCCAGGTTATTGTTGGGGTATTTTGAGGTTATTCCCGGGGTATTAGCAGGTTATTCTCGGGGTATTCTCAGGTTATTCTCGGGGTATTCTTAGGTTATTGTTGGGGTATTTTGAGGTTATTTTTGGGGTATTCTCGGGGTATTCTCAGGTTATTCTCGGAGTATTCGTAAGTTATTCTCGGAGTATTCTCAGATTATTATCGGGGTATTGTCAGGTTATTATCGGGGCATTATCAGGTTATTCTCCGGGTATTGTCAGGTTATTCTTGGGGTTTTCCACGATTATTGTTGGGGTATTTTGAGGTTATTCTGACAGATAAATTACAAACCATATGGAATAATGTTATATGAACTTGTACATTGATACAGATGAGTTAATGTGAGCATAACACGTTATAACATGTGAATTATATTGGGCACAGAGCATGTCGGTGTGACAATTTCCTGACTCAGAGAGTTTGACGTCGCAAACGTATTTGGGTCGTAATTCCTGTGCGATTCTTGTGTCATATATGTTTCTTGACAATTAATTTTACATATAATCGTTAGTATATGAAACTTAGAATGATAAATATATGTAATGTAGAGATATATACCTTTAGCTCGCTTGTTTTTTTCCCAGTGTCCTTTCAACGCGCATTAGAAATGCCTTTCGGTCTCATTTTTGCATGATCATTCACATTGCAGTCACTGTTATGGGAATTCTTCTTTTTGTTTGGCCTGTTTGGTTTAGGATCCTTCCGATCTAATATATCCTCAATACCTTCGGACCCTATTTTCAATAATTCAATTATATGTCTCGGCACGTTCATTTCCGTTAGCTTTATTAATTAATTGGTAGGCAAACTTTTGAGCATGTGACCGAAATAGGATTCCTCTGGATGTTGTGCCAAAAATTTGAGCCCGAGAGTTTTTCATATGTTTGTATCCAAAACTATTACAGATACATTTCTTTGCCTTAGCAGACCATCTGAATAACAAATATTTCTCGAAAATCTTTGTTATATTATTAGCATTAAGGGCGCGTAGACAGTGAGAGCAAAGCAGACCTGTTATTTCGAATTTCTTGCAACTGCAGGTGATGTCGCAATTAAGTCTATCAAATGTAACAAGTCAGGCTCTACTTGTGTCCTGATTATCCAATCGCATGGACTCTCAACTGAGGAATCGACTGTCAATCCACATAAATCGTGAAGTAACTTTTCCTCAAACATAGAGTAGAGTTTCCGGGTATAATATGTTGCAGCTTGCCTCAACACTGGGTTTGTTTTAACTGTCGATGTAATAACATTTTGAAAGCTTTTGAAGTCTTCATCCTTTTCGTTCATTCTCCATGACTTCATAATATTTTCTAACCCCGAAAAACAATCTGTTAGGGAACTAGTGGGCTTAGATGCACCATGACAAACATTATTTGTGGACTCACTTCTTTGAGTAGACAAGATTCTCATTCCAAAAATTTCATTATTGAATGCAGTTTACCAATTATGTCTTATACGGTACAATGCATCTAACCACATATTGTTGTGCAGGTTTCCTTGCTCGATCATTAGAGCCCAAGTAACTTCGAACTCATCTTCCGAATCACACTTGCTCATGCATTTATAAAATAGATTGTTAACACTCTTGTACGTCACACCGCAATGAACTTTCGACGAAAATTTCTTATTGATATGTCATTGGCATAATCTATGTCTTGTGAATGGAAGACAATCTGCAATAGCTCTTGCCATCGCTTGATTCTGATCTGTAAATATTGTAATTGGATGCTTATTATTCATTATACGAATGAAGATTTTGAATAACCACTTGAACGATTCTATTGTCTCGTCAGACAAAAAACCAACTCCGAATAGAACGTTTTGCCGATGGTGGTTAATCCCAACGAAAGGATCACAGCATAAATTATACTTATTCAAACGGTAGCTAGTGTCGAAAATGATGACATCTTCAAAACAATCATAATCTAGTCTGCAAGACCCAGCACTCCAGAAAAAGCTTGTAAGTCTGCCCTCGTCATCACTTTGGAAATCCCATGCAAACATGCTATCTTCATTTTGGCGCTCCATGAATAATTGTAAGAGAGAGTTGGCATCGCCCTGTTCAATTCTGCTTCTTTTATCCCTTTGAATGAAGTTGTATGCATCTTGTCTAGTGCACTCCAAGTTTTCAACACCACCAACCTCTGTAGCAAAGAAATTGAATGCATCAGCTGCTCTAATCCCAGAACCTGTCATTGATCTTAATAAATTTGCATTTAACTCGCTAATCTTCCGAGTAGAACGTAGAAGGTGCTTGTCACCGGATTCCGCCAAGGGGTGGTTATGACTTTCCACAAATTTCTTTATGGTCCAGTTGTTATCAAGATCAATAGCATAGCGAACCATTGCTTGACAACCAGTCCGTGTATTCGCTTTTCTGTACTTCACAGTAGTGGCTAGCTGAGATTCTCTTTTATGACCTGATTTTCCACAAATATAATCCTTCGACTTAATTTGCTTAGATTTAGCCCAGTAAGTTGTGTGGTCCTTGCGTACAGTGAAACCAACATAATGTGCATAAGCACAATAATGTTTGTAAGCCTCTTCCTCGTTACGGACAACAGTATTAAGAAAGCTACGAGCAATTGGATCATTGCAATCTGTTTTTGCCTTAGATATCTACAAATTTAAAGTATACAATAGAGAAAGTCAGATAAATAACTCTAACCACAGGTTATTCTTAGGTTATTGTTGGGTTATTGAGTTTTTCTTCAATCAACCCGAAAATAAATAACCCTAAACACAGATAATGATGAAATAACCTAAACAACAACGAAGATTCACACAAAATCTCACTTTTTTTAGAGATCTGGTGGGTTTATGCGCAGGTTATTCTTAGGTTATTGTTGGGTTATTCTCGGGTTATTGATTATAACCCTAAATCAACCCGAAAATAAATAACCTAAACACAGAATAATGATGAAATAACCTAACGACAATCGAAGATTCACACAAAATCTTACTTTTTTTATAGATCTGGTAGGTTTATGCGCAGGTTATTCTTAGGTTATTGTTGGGTTATTATCAGGTTATTGATTATAACCCTAAATCAACCCGAAAATAAATAACCCTAAACACAGATAATGATGAAATAACCTAAACAACAACGAAGATTCACACAAAATCTCACTTTTTTTAGAGATCTGGTGGGTTTATGCGCAGATTATTCTTAGGTTATTGTTGGGTTATTCTCGGGTTATTGATTATAACCCTAAATCAACCCAAAAATAAATAACCATAAACACAGAATAATGATGAAATAATCTAGCGACAATCGAAGATTCACACAAAATCTCACTTTTTCTATATATCTGGTGGGTTTATGCGCAGGTTATTATTAGGTTATTGTTGGGTTACTCTCGGAAAAACGGAAAACGGTTGAAGTAAGCAAGAAATCTTACCTCCGTTTCAAAGACGTTGACATTCATTTCGTCATCCATGTGCTCAAACTCTTCATTAAGAGAGAAATCCAACTTCATCATAAATGTAGCGACCAAACCCTAGCTGAGACAAAAAAACTCTTTTTGAAAACTTCTTTTCTACTGAATAATGCAGAATAGAAGTTTTTGAGGGAATAATACGCCAAAAATAGGCGGGAATAAGCCAAAAAGGCGGGATAATACGTAACATTTAGCACGTCGGGTTGGGCTGGGCTAAACGCGAAATTTTTTCTTTATAATGACGTGTAAATATGGGTCCCGCAAGACCAGATGGCGTCTTTTGCTTGAATAGCGGACGTAGCGCACCGTACGGGGACCTGAGGGAAAAATTCAGCTATATTATAGACGAGGAAATAAAATCCTTCGTAATGCAAATTTCCCACACCGAAGAAATTCCAAGAGCTTAATGAATAAAGCAAATATATATATATATATATATATATACTTATGACATAAATTTAATTAGTGATCTATCTTCAAAAATCAATAAAAAGTTAGAATACGATTAGCATATTTAGAAGATAAAAAACATAGAATAAATAAAACAAAGAGTGATTATTTGATATGTAATTTTAATATGTATGATAATTACACTTTCCAAGAAATATTATTAGACAATATCAACTTATCAATGTGTAACATCAAAAGCATCTTAGATTTATCATGTAAAATAATGTATTTATAAATGAGAAAACAACTTATAGATTTAAAGTTAGTAAATTAAAATGGAGAGGTACCTACAAAGAATATTATGTGTTAAAACAACAAAATAAAGACTAAAAGACAAGTTTAAATCATTGATGCATGAATCTAAGTTTTAGAAAAAAAAGCTCTAAGAATGTTAAATGAGTGTTTAGCAAAAACTAAGAAGGGTAAATTAACAAATGGTTATATTAAAAGAATGTTGAAGTAGCATTTATTAAAAATAAATGCAAAGGCTATATCATTTGGACATTTACAATAAATGCATAAAAACAAACCCGTAAAATGAGTAAATAAAATTAGTGTTAAAAAATTAGGATAGAGAAATAGTGAACCTAATAAGAAGAATAAGAAATGTTCAAAATAATTCGAAGAGAATGGGTTCTAGTTCTCAAACAATACTCAACAAGAGCAAAAAAAAGATGAGAATTCATTAACAAAATCTCAAATATTTGAGATAAGGCTGATGATGATGAAGTATTGCAGATATCACTTGTATGATCAATTTAGTGAAATTTGAATAAAAATAGTGTTGTGTGTGAAGGTGTGCAAATATTTTCTAAGATTTCAAATTTTATTGGCAAAACATTATTTTTTAGAGATTATTTTATTACTCATATCTATTTTATTAAAAATTTTAAGCTATAATTACAATAAATGAGGCTTCCCACACAGCTTCAGAATTGCAAAAATATTATACTTATCCACTTGTTAGGACTTCACATACTTGTTTAATAATTTTAAAAAAAAAATGTATCCCACATTTAAAGCTTCTCAAATCGGGAGTATTATATTGGCTCAAATCTAATCTTATCTAAGAAAAAATAATTCATGATATTCTTTAAGAGATGAAATTGATGACTAAAATTTTATAGCTACAACATGATTCAACATCTAATTTTTTTTATTTAAAACTAAGTTTGAATTTGCCACAAAAACCCACCTTATGATAAACCATAATAAATATTAGAGTCAACATTAGATCCTACAAATACAAGTAAACCTAAAATTGAGTAGAAGTCAAAGTTCAAATCCAAAATTCAAAATGAAATTATATCATAACATCAACTAAAATTAGAATCAAAACGTATATCTAACTTTAAAACTGAATAGCTCATACGGGTTGAATATGGTGAACCAATTAAACAATTTTAAAATAACTCCCAATGAAAAACTATCATATGCTTACTATTCAGTAAGGCATCAATTTTATTTTGATTCTTCGTTTCTTTATATACAAATTCATTTAAAAAATTATCAAAAAAGCTAGATTGCACCAACATTTCAATAGATTTATTCATAAAAGCTTCTTTTAATAAAATAACTCCCAATGAGTAGTCAATTGAAACTATCCTATGCTAACCAATCAAACGAACATCCAATTTGTTTTTGGTTTTTGATTTATTAATTTACAAACTCATAAAAAAATATATAAAAAATTAAAAAAAACTTGGGAAATGAAGTTAACTGCATCACATGTCCAACAGTTTATTCAAAATAAATTCTTTTAGAAAAGTCCATCGGTTTGGTAGTATCCAAAGATACAAAATCCATCATGACTACTTGATTACTCTTCAAACTGTTTGGCTTATATTTCTTTAATCGTTCACACATGAAAAGCATCCTCTATTTGAATCAAACTTATCTACATAGTTTGCCACTTACCAAGAAAAAACTTAATGAAATATATTACATATAAATGTACTTCATAATTTTTCCCACTTTGAGTTGTTTATGGTATATCCATTAGCAAATCCAACATATATTACATCCCATTGCAAAACAGATTACTGTTATGCATGATTTCCATGAAGATAATTGATGGAGATTATTCTTAACCATAAAAAATATAAACCTACTAAAGGGTATAGGATTTTAAAAAGTGAGAAAACATGGTTTAAATTAGTAAATATTTCACTAACCAACAAGGATCTATTCTCAAGAAAAGGCAGAGGTAGTTCTAATGATTTCCCCCTACAACTGAAGATTGTGAACTTGTAGCAAATAGTTGGATGTTATGTTCGTGATCGCCTAAGTTGGTCTTTGGTGTTTTGGCACTTCTAGGGATTCTTGATCGAAGGATTTGAAATATATAAAACAAATAATCAATTATAAATAAAATATTGCTTTAGATATGTAAATACTTCTCATTTTGGCATTGTGGCCTTTATCAAGTACAGGACTTGAAATTTTAGGAGGGCCATCTTCTTTTTACAAACACAAGGCATTCTTCTCTGCAATTTTTCTCCCTCTTAATTTTTTTTTCCCTCCTATGATTTTTGTTATTGGTTGAAAGAGCAATTGTACTATTCATATTTGTTAAAATTTGAAATTGCATGAAATTTCAATCATGCACATGGCTTTTGAGATACTTATTTTGCTAGCATACGGCCATTATAGATCTTCCTTCTCAATAGAATTTTATCAATTTTTTTAGTTTTCATTGTAAGTGGTACNTAGGAGGGCCATCTTCTTTTTACAAACACAAGGCATTCTTCTCTGCAATTTTTCTCCCTCCTAAATTTTTTTCCCCTCCTATGATCTTTTGTTATTGGTTGAAAGAGCAATTGCACTATTCATACTTCTTAGAATTTGAAATTGCATGAAATTTCAATCATGCACATGGCTTTTGAGTTAATTTGCTAGCATACGGCCATTATAGATCTTCCTCAATAGAAGTTTATCAATTTTTTTAGTTTTCATTGTAAGTGGTAAATGGTTATTTTGGGTTAATAGCTTGCAGCGTACAAATTTTGTGTTGCATCAACACTGCTTGTTAGATCCATACTAGAAGACCTAGACTCTATGCACCTTACAGCAAACTGTTCTTCGGAACTTCCAGATTTATTCAATAAAATTTTAATAAACTAAAATGCCCAAGGATGGCTAAAAAAAAAATTTATTATATAATTCTCTAAAACATATCGTTTCAATCAATGATAAAACTCCTGATTCACAAGAACTTTCTAAATAGCAACATTTAAGAAGGACTCAATTTCAAAACTTGTACTCAGGAAATTAATACTCTCCATAATATGAATTGTGAACCTTAATCCATAAAGTTTAGAGAATCAACAATTGCAGCTGAAATTGTAATTTTTCCATATGTATTTTTAAATAAAATTCTGATGTCACCAATCGAAAATAAAGACAAAATAATGTGTAAAATCATATTAGATCTCTACTCCCTAGAAAGTAACCCCCATAGCGCATCCAACCCTTACCAAAAAAAAAAAATCAAAATGAACTGATAACTAAACTAATGTGTAACTAAACTAATGTGTAAATTCATATTCCTAGCACCACAATGAGACGATTATCTACTACCCCTCCCCCACTAATAAATTTAACAAAAAGGCTGAATAGTCTTCTGCAATTTGAATTATTCATTTCTTCTATATGAAAAGAAGCGATTTCAAAAGCACTACAAAAAAAAAATTATGGATGAACTTGTCAAACTTGGGTTCAAGGGTTTAACATGGTCTATTTCTCATTAGCATACTCTTCTCCTGTCCCTATTCAATTAGTTCTTATTTTCTAGCATCACAGTATTTGATAAAAATAATTACTCATACGATGCATGATATTACCAAGCAAAAAGTCAACAAAAACGAATTCTTGCTATCAAATGATGAGCCATTATCCTTTCCCTA
Source organism: Phalaenopsis hybrid cultivar (assembly GCA_002079205.1). Classification (NCBI taxonomy): domain Eukaryota; kingdom Viridiplantae; phylum Streptophyta; class Magnoliopsida; order Asparagales; family Orchidaceae; genus Phalaenopsis; species Phalaenopsis hybrid cultivar. Next base: position 59,627 of record JXCR01146538.1, on the reverse strand, counting down.
TCTACTGAGGAAAAACTTATCTAACTATGATTTAGGGGGTTTGGAAGGCTCCATTTCTCCAATATCTCACTCTTCTCCTAACCATGTAAGATTCTTTATTATTTTCCGCAATAACTGTACGCAAAAATAAGTACTCATCCAATGCATGACATTTATAGGTATAATATTTGCCTAAAAAGAAGTTCTACCATCAAGGAACATCTCCCTCCACAACCCCACTACATGCTCCCTGACTCTCTCACACACAGTTCCCTCATTAGTGTTTACATGTCTATTGAATGCATAAAAATCAAGAGAATGAAGAAACTAAAGCTCCTAATGGATGTTTCAAAAAGATCAGAGCACTGCATCTAAAGCCATACCATACTAAGGCTATATGTATGTGTATTTTGTAATTAATCAGATGCACCAAGCAAACATAATGACATCTTTCATTCTCTATATATATAGCTTAACAGGTAAGTTCTTCCACTCACCGAGGGTCTTCCTCAAGTCTTTCTGAAGGAAGTAGCAGCATAAAATTACGAAAATGGCTGTAGGAAATAGATTCACCAGTATCTTCATTTAGATAACGCATCATAGCAATAGCATTAGCTTCATCATCTGGGAGTCCAGCACTTTTGAGTGATGTCAATATTTGATTTTTCTGAAGCGTTCCAGACTTGCTCAAACACAACGTTGTATAAGCTCGGAGAATTGTAGGCTCCTTCTGCTCCATGAAAGATAGAAATTGTTTCCACCCAATTGATTTTGAAAATAAGTTACTTCTAGTATGGTGCAAGAAATCCCTTGCATATCTCCTAGGCAATTTTCTTCTTCTCATTGCAATTTCGAGGTCTTCTAATGTTACTTGGCCATCACCATCCCTATCCAACTCCTCAAAAAGCCGCTTTCCTATATTACAATATAATTAAAAGGAATTGACAAAATCAAAGAAGGTCAATAAACTGCCTAAACATTCCAAAAAAAGAAAAGCATTTAGAATATGGTATAAAAATAGATAATAAGGAAATCATTAACATCTGAATACTCCCAAAAAAGGATAAATGAGTTTGTTGCTAAGAAGAAAAATAAAATAAAATAAGCCCATGGAAGAAAAAAGACAAAGAAAAAAAGATAGTAGGCACGGAATTTCCTAAATTTCCTATTATTATAAACTGTGATGCAGGATTATAAATAACATTTACCAAATAGAATAAAGATTTGAGCATCAGGTTCCAAGGGGAACATGAACGCAAATTTATGAAACAACGTGAGGTATTGTAGCTTGTTTTCATTACTTAATATTTCTAACATAATATCTTGGCGTCTAAATAATCAAGGTTTAGATAGAAATGAATGAAATTGGAATAGGAACAACTCAATGATGTCAAATGAGACTTTCACGTTTGAATGACCAATAGAAAACTCACAGTCAGATGAAAGGAAGGATGGAAATTGATAAAAACAAGCACCCTGGATGGTTCCTAAATTTCCTATTATTATAAACTGTGATGCAGGATTATAAATAACATTTACCAAATAGAATAAAGACTTGAGCATCAGGTTCCAAGCGGAACATGAATGCAAAATTATGAAACAACGTGAGGTATTGTAGCTTGTTTTCATGACTTAATATTTCAAACATAATATCTTGGCGTCTAAATAATCAAGGTTTAGACAGAAATGAATGAAATTAGAATAGGAACAACTCAATGATGTCAAATGAGACTTTCACGTTTGAATGACCAATAGAAAATTCACAGTCAGATGAAAGGAAGGATGGAAATTGATGAAAACAAGCACCTTGGATGAAAAAAGATTAAGAGTGCTCCTCCAACATACTCATAATTATGTTCGAAGGCACCAATTAGAAAGTCTAAACTGAACAAATCTTGCCTAATGTATGAAGGAAACGCAAATATGTCCTACTATTTCAACTACTTGAGGCTTAAACAACAAAATCTAACCTTATTAAAATTCACAAAAGAAGCCGTTTTTATTTTTTAAGCAAATCCCTCCCTATTCTGGCACTTATCTGCTGTGATCTTAAAAACATGTCCAAATATCCTCCTATTCACCCGATTTAAATTAGAATTAAAGCATGAAAAAGTCACAATTTCTTTTTCCTTTAAGCCAACCAACAGAGGGGAATATGTTGAAAAACTGTTTTTCTTTTAGCTATAAAGCAAAATGACCCAAAAAAATAAAAAGAAAGCCCACATGTTCAAGAGACATCAGTTTGTTTTGGAAAACGTAACAATCAATAATTAAGTTTTGATTCATTGTTATAAAGCCGTAGTAATAAATATATAAATTTAAATGCGCAAAAGTTCATGTAGTTCGACACTAGAATAAATTCTAACAAAGGTTATGAGTTATGTTTAAATCTCTGACACAGGGCTGACGAATTTTATGTCTATATAAATACCTGCAGCGATTGTAATATTATGCAACTACAAGGCTAATTAATTTAAGGTGCATATCAATTTTAGACAAAGATTTTCAGAAGCAATTTTAGGCGTGTGAAGTATTCCTGTAAGAAAAAATTACCAACAGACTGACGACTACTTTCCACCGCCCTATTTCCACTTGGGAGATTCAGCATGCACAATCAAGCATGTCGACTTCAAATTCATGCTCCACAGTGATGCTTAGCTGGATTAGATTTATTGATGGAAAAACAAACAGTGCAGTAAATTGTACCTTCAGCTTCGGTGTAACGAAAGAAGTCCTGCACTGAAAATAGTTTCTTCTTACTGGGATGTTCTTGAGAGGACTTTCCCAAGTGAGATACGAACTCAATGAGCTCTGTCAAAGAAACAGTTGAGAGTATAGAACGCAGGCGCTCAACATTGGACAAAGGAATGTTCAACAATTTGCTCGCAAGTTTCTGTGCAGGATTAAGCCCTGATTCGTCTTTACAAACAGCGTCCTCCTTGCCATAATCAGCTGCAGGGTCCTTGCCCTCATCATCAGCAGAACCAGCAGTTCCTACCGAAATCTCCGATGCCCCTCCCAACTTCGCAAAGCCCACATTTGAAAGAAAACCATTAACACTTGCCCTCCTCCCTTTGACAATGTCTGATATTGTCTTCATATGATCGATCATCGCAATAGCCGGAATGGCAACCGGATTTCTCGACTTATCCCGATCAAAAATCTCTTCAAGATTCTGGATCAAATTCTCAAACGCATAGCAGATCAACAGTCCCGATGGCAAATCGCAGTCCTGCGGGAGGCATAACTCTTTCCTTTTAACTTCCAAACAAAAAGGATTAGAGAAGAGCTCGCCATCCGCTTGATTGCATGATTTCCGAAAGCATTTCTTAACGCATTTAAGTGAGTTCGGAAAAACCTGCACGAAGTTGCTAACCAAGATAGACCATGCCCCAGCGAAGTTCAGGCAGTTTAAGCAAGATCCATCATTTTGTACTTTCACCCTTGCCCCTCTATTCTTCGCAGGAGGATTCGGGAAAAGAGCTCCAATGATAGACTTCATCGGTATCTTCCCCAAAAATAATCCTTTCTTCCTATCGTCACTAACTGCTGGAGACACCACAGCCGTTTCCTGGCAAGCCCTTTTCTTCGCCTGGCCATTAAATCTGCCAGTNCACCCTTGCCCCTCTATTCTTCGCAGGAGGATTCGGGAAAAGAGCTCCAATGATAGACTTCATCGGTATCTTACCCAAAAATAATCCTTTCTTCCTATCGTCACTAACTGTCGGAGACACCACAGCCGTTTCCTGGAAAGCACTTTTCTTCGCCTGGCCATTAAATCTGCCAGCAAATCCACTCTCATTTACCATTTTTCTCGAATCCATCCAATGAGACTCGAGATCCTTGGCTGCGCGCGAAATCCCGCACTCGAGCGGAGAGACAGCGTCTCTCATCACGCGGAAGAGGTAATCCACTGGATCGGCACCGGAATCCATTGCCGGAGGTTAGATAGTCTGAGTTTAGGCAATATAAACGCAAGGAAGAAGAAATCGCATCACGAAATCGAGAATCGACCGAAGGGGCAACCTTGGAGAAGGGAAGCGGCGCTTGCAAGGGGCAGTACGTGGGCTCCCCGTGGATTGGGGATTGGGTCTTTCGCTCTGCGGTGGCGCTTTTGCGACTTCAGAGTATTTAACCAAATTCAAAATTAAATAGATTATGTTTGATTTTAAGGAAATATATTTTAAGTTTTATTTTAGATCGAAATATTCTTATTATGCTTAAAATGACTGGCTTTGCACATGTCCAATTTTGACTTTTTGGGGTTTAACATTTCTTTGCTCGAGGTGATAAGAAGATAAAGTTTAGAAAAATTTATCAACGAATCAATTCTTATGTACTTAAAAGACACATTTATGTATTTTAGGATTGTGGCAGCATGAATCTCGAGGTAAAACATGTGTAAATGACAAATGAGGTGGACCTTTAGTCAAATTATATCCAGATCAGTCAACAATCTAATTTACTTTATCCAGAAGGAAGATCAATGCCAAAGTCGTGGAGAGCATCTCAGAACTCTGTTAGGTCATTCGTCTAGTTGATGGGCCGACCGAGATGGTGACTGAATAAAGGACAATCACGAAAATAGCTGAATAAAAGATACTCGAATGAAGAACGATCTACCACTAAGTGAACAAAGAAAACAAACTAGACTATAAGGGTTAGTTGATGCACCTTAAAATTACATAATTTAAACATACATTTAATGCTCATTTTTTGTACATTTTTTATGATATTGCGTTTTAATGAAAGATATTTTGCATGTTTTGGTTTCATGTACAAGAAATGATTTTTTTTAAAAAATGGAAAAAAAAAAATGGTGCAATTTGGAGTCAAATCCAGTAAGGAAGAAAATTCTGATCTGACTCATTTTGTTGGAGCAAAATTAGAGCTGAAACGGAGTGAAACGAGGCAAATTGGAGTCTCCCCAACATTTGAACTGGCATCATAGCGCTAATCACATTAAAAAATAGCTGACATAGTGCCAATAACTGTTTCAAACAGTTATGGCTCGATTTGGGGAGTTATTAAGCACCATTTGGCACTTAGGAAGGCACCTTTTGGCTTTTCAAACTCTTAGAACTTCCAAGAATGTCTAGAGTTTGTAGATAGGAGTAGGAATGTAGATTTATATCTTTTCTCTAGAGATTGGTGAGGGATTTTGAGAGATATATGAAAGGAATTGTAGGAACTTTTTGTGTATCAACAGAAGACTTTGTTAGAGGAATTTTCATCTTTCTTTCAGGGAAAAAACTAAGTATTGTGTTTTTCATTATATTATAATTATTGTAAACATTTTCTAGTGAATTTTCTTTGATTTAAACAAAGTTTTATGTTGTGTTTTCTCCATTCTTAGTGAGTAATTGTGATGTGATTCGATTGGTTTGAAATTTTCTTTTATTCCAAATTTGTGATGATATTTTCATCGGTTCTTAAATTACTTTGCAAATTGATCACTTGTGACATTAAAATCTGTTATAAAACATAATGACTCCGGAGGGCTGTGACTTCACCTAAGTTGTTCTAACTTATGTAAATGCTCAGAAGGGGTAAAGAATATGTATGCTCATATTTGTCACAATACATCATTTAAACCTTTAAACATTTTGATTCCTACGTTGATTTTGATCTCATTGCAAGGAGACATTGATTTTAATCATATAAGAACTTTTCAAAATTTATCTAGTCTCCTTAGATTTGGTTTTTAGTTAATTTAGTTAACTTTAATTTATAGTAAATTAGAAAATTTAGGAAAACCAAACTTTTTTAAAATTAAAAACTAAAACATGATACTAGTAGACTAGAATTAGCCTAAGGAATTTCTTACCTCACTTCTCTGTGGAATTGATACTAGGGTTTTTAAAAAAAAAAACTTTATATTACTTGAAACGATATGTATACTTGTGTAGTACCCAAGTGTGTAAACTCTTAATAAAAAATTCTAAATTTTATAACATATCAATTTTGCACACTAGCCACTAAAATATAAAATAGGTCAAGTTTTTGTAATTTTTTGGAAGCTAAATTACAGTGTAATTGCGAGTCGAATCAATAGTCATAAACAAACCCGACAAGAGCCTTCATATTACCTCCCACATCGTTCGACCTGTCACTTTCAAATGAATTAAAGTGGACCAACGAGTGAAATAATATTTTTGTCTANAAATCGCATCACGAAATCGAGAATCGACCGAAGGGGCAACCTTGGAGAAGGGAAGCGGCGCTTGCAAGGGGCGGTACGTGGGCTCCCCGTGGATTGGGGATTGGGTCTTTCGCTCTGCGGTGGCGCTTTTGCGATTTAAGAGTAATTTAGGGTCTGTTTGAAGCTGCAAGTGTGTGGGGTAGCTTTTTCTGGAGAAATGACTATTTTGTTCCTGTTCATTAAAATTGTTTAAAAGATGACCNGCAAGGGGCGGTACGTGGGCTCCCCGTGGATTGGGGATTGGGTCTTTCGCTCTGCGGTGGCGCTTTTGCGATGTAAGAGTATTTAAACAAATTCAAAATTAAATAGATTATGTTTGATTTTAAGGAAATATATTTTAAGTTTTACTTTAGATCGAAATATTCTTATTATGCTTAAAATGACGGCTTTGCACATGTCCAATTTTGACTTTTTATGGTTTAATATTTCTTTGCTCGAGGTGATAAGAAGATAAAGTTTAGGAAATTTTATCCACAAATCAATTCTTATGTACTTAAAAGGCACATTTATGTATCTTAGGATTGTGGCAGCATGAATCTCGAGGCAAAACATGCGTAAATGACAAATGAGGTGGACCCGCAGTCGAATTATATCAAGATCAGTCAACAATCTAATTTACTTTATCCAAAAGGAAGATCAATGCCAAAGTCGTGGAGAGCATCTAAGAACTCTGCTAGGTCATTCTTCTAGTTGATGGGCCGACCGAGATGGTGACTGAATAAAGGACAACCCAGAAAATAGTTGAATAAAATATACTTGAATGAAGAACGACCTACCACTAAGTGAACAAGGAAAACAAACTAGAGTATAAGGGATAGTTGATGCACCTTAAAATTACATATTTTAAATATACATTTAATGCTCATTTTTTATACACTTTTTATGATATTGCGCTTTAATGAAATATATTTTGCATGTTTTGGTTTCATGTATAAGAAATGAATTTTTTTAAAAATTGGAGCAAAAATGGCGCAATTTGGAGTCAAATCCAGCAAAGAAGAAAATTCTGATCTAACTCATTTTGTTGGAGCAAAATTAGAGCTGAAACGGGGAGAAACGGAATGAAACGAGGCGAATTGGAGCCTCCCCAACTTTTGAACAGGCGCAATAGCGCTAGTCACATTAAAAAATAGGTGACATAGCGCCAATAACCGTTTCAGACAGTTATTGCTCGATTTGGGGAGTTATTAAGCACCATTTGGCACTTGGGAAGGCACCTTTTAGCTTTTCAAACTCTTAGAACTTCCAAGAATGTCTAAAGTTTGTAGATAGGAGTAGGAATGTAGATTTATACGTTTTCTTTAGAGATTAGTGAGGAATTTTGAGAGATATATGAAAGGAATTGTAGGAACTTTGTGTGGATCAACAGAAGACTTTGTTAAAAAAATTTTCATCTTTCTTTCAGGTGAAAAAGCTAAGTGTTGTGTTCTTCATTATGTTATAATTACTATAAACACTTTTTTAGTGAATTTTCTTTGATTTAAACAAAATTTTATGTTGTGTTTTCTCCATTCTTAGTGAGTAATTGCGATGAGATTAGATTGGTTTGAAATTTTCTTTTATTCCAAATTTGTGATGGTATTTTCATCGGTTATTAATTTACTTTGCAAATTGATCACTTGTGACATTAAAATATGTTATGAAACATAATGACTCGGGAGGGCTATGATTTCACCTAATTTGTTCTAGCTTATGTAAATGCTCAGAAGGGGTAAATAATATGTATGCTCATATTTGTCACAATACATCATTTAAACCTTAAAACATTTTGATTCCTACGTTGATTTTGATCTCATTGCAAGGAGAAAGTATTTTTAATTATATAAGAACTTTTTAAAATTTATCCAGTCTCCTTAGATTTGGTTTTTAGTTAATTTAATTAACTTTACTTTTATAGTAAATTAGTAAATTTAGGAAAACCAAACTTTTTGAAAATTAAAAACTAAAACCTGATATTAGTAGACAAGAATTAGCCTAAGAGATGTCTTACCTCACTTCTCTATGGGATTGATACTAGGTACCCAAGTGTGTGAACTCTTAATAAAAAATTCTAAATTTGGCATATGTAGTTTTGCAAATTTTATAACATATCACTTGTGACATTAAAATATGTTATGAAACATAATGACCCGGGAGGGATATGATTTCACATAATTTGTTCTAACTCTATATTATTTGAAACGATATGTATACTTGTGTAGTACCCAAGTGTGTAAACTCTTAATAAAAAATTCTAAATTTTATAACATATCAATTTTGCACACTAACCACTAAATATAAATTAGGTCAAGTTTTTGCAATTTTTTGGAAGCTAAATTACTGCGTAATTGCGAGCCGAGTTAGTAGTCATAAACAAACCCGACAAGAGCCTTCATATTACCCCCACATGGTTCGCCCTGTCACTTTTAAACAAATAAATGTGGGCCAATGAGTGAAATAATATTTTTATCTGCCAACAAATTATTTACCAACATATTTAAATGTATTGTATAAATGACTTTAGTACTCCCAAGTTTCTTTGTATAGGGAGGGGCAAAAAGGTAATTATGTATTCAAGGTGACTCCTATACCTATAAATAGGAGAACAGTTCATGATTAAAAACTCTAGAAACTCTTATTTTTACTGTTTATCTCTCTTCACTTACTCATTCTCCTCTTCCTTGCACGCTCTATTCCTTGGATGTGATTTTCAGACAATTCTAGATTCGACGTTTTAAAAAGTGTGGTGAGCATGAAACCAACGGTAAATCAACCGTTCAAGAGGCACAGAGCCAAGCATTAGATGTTGATAGCATAAGGAAGATTGTGCAGCAACAAGTAATAGAAATAAAGGAACATTGACGCTAAAAAAAGAGAACATGAGATAGGAACTTCTCAAGAAGCCTTATTCAAAGGAAGTCAGAACTCGTAGAGCCAAAACCCTAAAAAATATAGCCACCAAGAGCTTAATAGCTAGGATGGGCCAACGAACAACGATAAACAAGATGGGACCGGTACCCAACAGTCAAAAATCCCAACCAATTGAAGAAAAATGGTGACGATTTTCATTACCAGGATAACATTGAATCGGCTCGGGTGGAAAAACACCTCACCTACAAACCACAACCCTCTGAAATGTTGAAAATGCCTTCTCTCGGCAAATTTCTAAAGCTGAACCCCAGGAAAAGTCAAAACCCCCAAACCTTGATTAATATAAGGGTTACACCGACTCATTAGATAATGTAGCCGCTTTCAAGTTAGCCGTTAGAATATTGAAAATCACCAATGCATTCAGGTGCTGCTTATTCCTTACAACACAGAGCAAGTTAGTCGTCTAGTGGTTCAATGTCCTTTAGATGAAAGTCATCCCCTCTCTCATCAAATTTAAAAGGTTATTTGTGGCCCATTTTGTGAAAGCGAAAAAGCGACAGAAGAAGTCCCAAGCTCTCCTACAAATCAAACAAAAGAAGAGAGATACTCTTTGTTCATCCATCATAAGGTTCTAGTGGAAAATGCTATAGATTCAGAACCTAGACCCCCTTATCGCACAGACTGCCCGACGCAGGGAATAAAAAGCAAGCATTTCAAGTATGCTCTAGGACTATGTAAGCCAGATTGCTTGGAGAGACGTTTAAGATAAGTATTTGTACTTATGTTTAAGATTTGTCTTGTAAACTTTATATATATATATATATATATATATATATGACNAAATTTTATCTATATATTATATATATATATATATATATATATATATATATATATATGACGTTTTGTTTTGTTATCCCCATGATTTTTTAGCAGTTTTTTTCTTTCGTCTTGTGATAAGAAGTAATGATGTGTTGGATTAGAATGTTTTAAAGGTTTCTTTTATTCATGCAATTTGTGATGGTATTTTCACTGATTTTTTATTTACTTTACAAACTAGTCATTTGTGATGTTAAATCCCATTATAAAACAAAATAACCTGGGAGGGTTATGATTTCACCAACTAGTGAGTACCATACTAAACCTTAAAGGATGAGGATGCCGAATCTAGGAGGAGCAAATAGATAGGGAGATAAGTTTTGATGGGTGTATAATTGGTGTTTCTAGGGTGACAACTAAATCCTTTACCAATTTAGTCTATTGTTGAAACTAAGGGTCTATGATAGATCCTATAGAGAGGGCACAATGGATAACTTAGAAGTGAGAGGCTAGAATATACTCAACACTACCAAACAAGCTAGAACTAAATTTAGATTATCCAATGTTCTTTATGCTCGAAAAGGGGTAAAGAATGGGTATGCTTCTATTTGTCACAATACCTCTTTAATCATTTGATTCCTGCGCTAATTTACAATCTCTTTGCAAGGGGAAAGACTTTTTATTAGAATCGTACTTCTTTACACATTTTTTAATCTAGAGACTTTGCCTTTAATCTTAGTAGAAGTGGCCACTTTAGTAACACTCTTTTACAAACAGTTTGATATTATTCTCCTGCTAATTTAGTTTACAGTTAAAGTAAAAAATATTCTAAGTTAGCATAGTAAAATCCTTATTTCCCTGTGGGTTTGATACTGAGGTTTTTATAGAAAATTCTATATTATTTGAAATAATACGTATACTTGCATAGTATCGTAGTGTGTAAATCATTAATCAATTTAATTAAACTTTTATTTTGCGCACTAGTTGCCTGATATAAATTGAGTCAACATTTTAACTATCTTTTTTTACTTAAATAATTACGTAATTGCGGGGCGTCGTTGTCGGAGATATAACAAAATTTTCATACATATAAATTTTAATTTTCTATTTGGTTGTATATTTGTTTTGGGAGAATTGTATTTTATTTTATAGATATTTATTTACTTTCTAAAATTATAAAAACACAAAAAATAAAAAATAAAAAAAATTTGAAAAAAAATGATAACAAAAATATTTTTTTAAGTGTTTTGTTTTATTTTTTTCTAAAATTTAAATTATGCATGTGTAATTTGGAATTTGAAGGTTTAGTGCCATATGATTTTGAGTTAGAACGAATTATTATAAAACTTAAAAAACAAAAAGAACAGATTTTTCAAGCCATAGCAAACACATCGCAACATCACTTAATTAACCAAACTATTGAAAACGAAAATCATGATTTACATCAACCTTTATGGGACTATGCAAACCTTACAGCAGATGAAATCCACTCAAGTATACAAACCCCCGCCGTAGCGACTAACTAATTTGAACTTAGGTCTGCTATTATACAAATGATACAAAATAATCATTTTGGGGGAACACCATCTGAGGATCCAAACTCACACCATGCAAACTTTTAGATTTGTGTGCTACATTTAATATGATGACGTATTAACTGACATGGTTATACTTAGACCTTTTCTTTTTTTCTTAAGGGATAAACCTAAGATATGATTAAATTCATTAGCACCCAGATCTATTAGAACTTGGGGGATTTAGCATAAAAATTCTTGGCTAAGTATTTTCCATCTTAAAAAACTGCTAAGCTTATAAATGATATTACCTCTTTTACTCGGTACAAAAGTGAGTCATTATACGAAGCATGGAAAAAATTTAAAGAACTCCTTCGAAAGTGTTCACATCATGTCTTGTTAGACTGGTTAATTATTCAAACATTTTATAATGGTTTAGTAGGATCTCTTAGATCTATTATTGATACTGCTGCTTGAGGATCATTAATGTCAAAACCATTTGATGAAGGTTATGCATTAATTGAAGAGACGACTACAAATAATTTTTAATGACCCTTTAAAAAGGTAAATCCTAAGAAAGTAGCAAGTATTCATGATAATGATTCAATTTCTATACTAGCATCTTAATTTACTACAATATCTAGGAAGTTAAATCAATTTGGAATGAACTTTCTTAAACACCTCTTGTGATGGAAGAAAATCCATTAGGTCAGATGATTGATTCTTAAACATCATTAGAGACTATAAATGTAATTAACATTTGATCCAATAGTCCATATTCTAACTATTACAGCCTAGGTTGGAAAATCACCCTAACTTTAACTAGAATAATAATTATGGTGGTGGAAATCAACAATAGAGAAACAATCAAGCAAACCCATTGGGAAACTTAAATAATTAGGGTACTAGTAGCTATAAACTTTCTTATCCTCCAGAATTTACAAATAACCAACAAATTAAAGAGAAGAAGTTGTCTATAGAAGAATTGGTGTTACGGATGGGAAATCAATTACAAATTCAAAGTGCTGCCATAAGAAATATTGAGAATCAATTGTGACAAACCGCTAATGCATTTAGCAATAGGCCTCAGGGAACGCTTCCTAATAATGTTGAAATAAATCCTAAAGAAAAGAACAAATTAAAGCTGTCCAACTCAGGAGTTGAAGGGAATTAAATGTTGGAATTTAAAAGGAGATTTAAGTTGAGAAAGCGAACAAAGAAACTTAAACACATGAAGAAAATATTCCTAAGGAGGTAGAAAAGCCTGTATCTCCAATTAAGAACAATTTAGAAAGACCACCACCACCATGTTGTCAAAGACTTAGACAGCAGAAGTTGGATCAGCAATTTTTAAAGTTTTTTAAGATATTTAAAAAGGTTACAATTAACATTCCTTTTTGCTAAAGCCTTGGAACAAATTTCAAGTTATGTTAAATTTATGAAAGAAATTTTAGACAAAAAGAGGAAGTTTGAAGATTATGAGAGGTTGCATTAGGCGAAGAATGTAGTGCAATATTCAAAAAAAGCTCTTTAAAAAACTTAAGGATCCTGGTAGCTTCACTATACCTTGTGCAATTGGAGATAGATTTTGTGGAAAAGCTTTATGTGATTTAGGAGCTAATATTAACCTCATGTCATTATTTATATGCAGAGGATTAAACTTTGGAGATATTTCTTGCACTACTATAGCCCTTCAGTTAGCTAGTCGATTTATTACTTATCCTAAGGGGGTTATAGAAGATGTAAAAGTTGATAAATTTATTTTTCCTGTGGATTTTGATACACCTAAAATATATAGTATTTTTATACACATTTTTATACTTATTTTTTAGATATTGTGCTTTAATGAAAGATATTTGTGTATTTTTCTTTCAGGTAAAATCAAATGGATGAAAAATACTAAAAGGAGTGAAAAAGGATCAAGTTTAGAGCAAAAATGAACTTAGGTGCCTAAGCGCTTAAGACTGGCGCCTACGCACTAGTTATTCACATGAAGTGCCTAAGCACCAGGTACCCCGCGCTTAAGCGTTGGAAGTAGTTATTTGATGATTTATTGAATTTGTATGAATTCTGGAAGATGTGTTTGAAGTAACCCTTGGTAAAAATATGGGGAATAGTCCATGGACACGAAAATTCATTCAATTGGCTTTTGAATGGTGGAAATTCTAGAAGATTCATTGAATGGAGACACATTTTGACGAGACACCAAGACACTTTTTAGATTTTCATAAAAAAAATACTTTGATGAGCAAAGAAGAGAGGCTAACCATTAGACATCCACAGCCACCATTAATCTTAGTAACCACCGCCGCCGACCACTTGCTTTTTATTTTGAGTGTTAGTTTGTATTGTGAGTGAATGAAGAGAATTTAAAGAAACTTCAAGATATTAGGAGGAGAGGATTTAAGATAAGTGTTTATCTTTGTGACTACATTTGGTTTTAATTTAGATTTCTTGTTTGTGTGCATAATTTCTACTTTTAAACCCATGTGTGGTTGTGTTTTCTCCATGGATTATGAGTAGTTTTCTTTATCTTTTTCCTTAAAATGATAAGTGATTAATTATTTAAAGGAAGTTGTGTAAAGTATTGGACTTCAATGTTAGAAGAAGTTGTGATGATTTGAAACCTTGTACTTCATTAACTTCTTAATTTTGTCAATTAAGATGTTAATACCTATTATGAGAATATGTAAGATCTAAGATGGTATTATCTTAGTTAACAAATGGTTTGAATCATAACAACGACTTTATATATGCTTAAAATTACAAGAATTTGATACTGTTGCTAGAAGATGTTAATCCCCAGCAACGACACCAAAAACTTGACAGTGGTTATAGATTTGATAAAGATGTGTATAAAATATTCAACAATTGCAAAGTCACAGTTATCAGTGCAAGTATATGTATCGCTCAAATAAATATAGAGCTCTAATGGAGTTTTGGATGTCGATCCCACAGGAAGTAATATTAGAGGCTACGAACTAAGATTTAAAAAATCATACTTAATCACAACAATATAGTTCAAATTGCATATTTGTCACTAATAGGAAATTGAAATAAAAAAGTAATTTTAATAAACTCTTAATTAACTAATTCTACCAATAAAGTTTCTATTGTGAAGTTCAATATATAAGAAAGCATCATTCTCCTTGTCATAAAATATAAGTGAATAGATAAATTGAATCAATTTAAATTGTATTGTGTCAAATATGAAATACCTATTCTTTACCCTTTGGACCAGGCATAAAGAACATTGACTAATCCTATGCTTGGTTATTAAATTTGTAGTTAGGCTGGGAGAATACCAGCTCTCACTTCGGAGCTCCTACGTTCCCCTTGCCTGAGGGCTAACATCTATACTTCAGCACCCAAACGATATGACTGAATTGAGGATTTTAGCTTGTTACTCTAAAATCTCCAATTCTACCCCAGATAATTTTATTTCCCTATTTATTTGCACCCAACTTTCAAGGACTTTGAACTCCCTAAATCTTGGATGTAATCTTCACTTCAGTTGTAAAACTTAACATATTTTAACAAATCAATTGGCCAGATTGAAAGTAAATTAAGATTGAAGTAAAAAATAATCACAACTTCTTTAACATTCTCATGGCAACACCAATGCAAATGACCATTTCACAAAATCTCAAGACAAGGAGAAAGACAAAGAAAATTACTCAGAATTCATGAACAAGATACGACAAAACTTGAAATTTATATATAAAAGCAAAGTCATACAAATTTCAATAAGTAAATACAACTTATCTCTAATTCCTCTTCAAGCAAACTCCTCGAAGTTCCTCTGAATCTCTTCCTTTCTTTACAGCACACAAAATTGTCCTTCGAAGCGGCAAGGAGGAAGAAATCTCTCACGTTTCTTTCACTCTTGCAATCTCTCAAAGAATTCCACAATACTAACCACTCTCTACACTCTAATGGGCACCACAAACAACAAAGACTCAGCGGACACACACCAGGCACCCCGTGCACACCCTCTTTTTCGGCCTCCAAATGTTTCTTTTAAAGTTGTAGAAGAGTTTTCAAGAGCTGCCCAAGCGCCCCTTCAAAAATCGTCCACATTCAATGCATCTGTTGAGAGAACCGCCGTGCTTGCCGTCGGCGGCCTCGATGGCGTCGTCGGCGGCCTTCTAGAATATTTAATTCTGGACTCTCGGAAAAAACTAGTCGTCGGCGCTCAAGATCAAATCTTCATATTTTGGTCCTTTTTTGCTCCAAATTCGATTCTTTTTGCATTTTTTGCTCCAATGACCATAATTCAACATACANTTTATGTGATTTAGGAGCTAATATTAACCTCATGTCATTATTTATATTCAGAGGATTAAGCTTTGGAGATATTTCTCGCACTACTGTAGCCCTTCATTTAGCTAGTCGATCTATTACTTATCCTAAGGGGGTTATAGAAGATGTACTTGTAAAAGTTGACAAATTTATTTTTCCTATGGATTTTGATACACCTAAAATATATAGTAATTTTATACACATTTCTATACCTATTTTTGAGATATTGTGCTTTAATGAAAAGCATTTGTGTATTTTTCTTTCAGGTAAAATAAAATGAATGAAAAATACTAGGAGTGAAAAAGGGTCAAGTTTGGAACAAAAATGATGTAGGTGTAAAAATAAACTTAGGCGCTTAAGCGCCCAAACTGGTGCCTACGCACCAGTTATTCACAGAGAGCCGTGCCTAAGCGCCAGGTGCCCCACGCTTAAGCACCGAAAGTAGTTATTTGATGATTTATTGAATTTGAATGAATTTTGGAAGATGTGTTTGAAGCAACCCTTGGTAAAAACTTGGGGAATAGTCCATGGATACGAAAATTCATTCAATTGGCTTTTGAAAGGTGAAAATTCTAGAAGATTTATTGAATGGAGACAAATTTTGAAGAGACACCAAGACGCTTTTTAGATTATCATAAAAAAAATGCTTTGATCACTAAAGAAGAGAGGCTAACCATTAGACATCCACAGCCACCATTCATCTTAGTAATTACCGCCACCGACCTCTTGCTTTTTATTTTGAGTGTTAGTTTATATTGTGAGTGAATGAAGAGAATTTAAAGTAACTTCAAGACATTAAGAGGAGAGGATTTGGGATAAGTGTTTATCTTTGTGACTACATTTGGTTTTAATTTAGATTTCTTGTTTGTATGCATGATTTCTACTTTTAAACCCATGTGTGGTTGTGTTTTCTCCATGGATTATGAGTAGTTTTCTTTATTTTTTTCCTTAAAATGATAAGTGATTAAGTATTTAAAGGTGGTTGTGTAAAGTATTGTACTTCAATGTTAAAAAAAGTTGTGATGATTTGAAACCTTGTACTTCATTTACTTCTTAATTTTGTCGATTAAGATGTTAATACCTATTGTGAGAACATGTCAGATCTAACATGATATTATCTCAGTTAACAAATTGTTTGAATCACATATTAATTTCAAGGATGAGAATGTAGTTCATGGGAATGAGTGAAAATAAATATGGAAATAAACTTTTCAAGGGTATAGAATTAGAGGACTTTAGAGTGACATGCTAAAGCTCATATCGACACAATTTTAAGGGGTCGTCCTGTGGAAGCCGTCGGTCATCATAATCAAAATTCTATCGCCCGATTTGGAAAGGACATTTAATTTATATATATTTATATATATATATATATATATATATATATATATATATATATATATATATATA
>JXCR01146536.1:85104-129022 GCA_002079205.1 Phalaenopsis hybrid cultivar | reverse complement strand
CTTCAGTGGAATCCTCTTCTATTAACTTCATCCTCCTCATTAGTCGTATCAAGCTATCTTCTAAATATCCAGAGTGCTCGAAATGTTCCTTCATCCTCCAGTCTAGATGATCAAAGAAATCAGAGATATTATTAATTGCATTCATGACATTTTGTACCTCCTTTTCCAATTTCTTGATTCAACGCAGGATCACAAGAGACTTATCAGGGACTAAGGGTTGAACTGGTCATGAATTCTGAGATGCTTGATCTACTATAATTTCCATGTCATTTTCATCTTCAAAAACTGGGAATCTTTCAGTTGGATCCAAAGCCTTCTAAGGTAGCAGTACCTTTTCCCAATTTTCATAGGACACTTGGAACTGATTGCAAAGTGAGAAAATTATGGAGGGGTGTTCAAGCCCATAAGTTGATCCATGAACAATCAGACCCAAAACTGACTTTACAATTATAGATCCAATGTCGATCGATAGTCCCCTTTGGATGTAGTAATTCAAAATGACACTTTCTTTAGAAACTTTACCGATCTTCATTATCGGTAACAATTTCGTAGAAATGGAAAAGTGCCAATGTTTCGAAACGGGATTCAGGAGTGTTGAAGAAAAAATTAACATACATGTTTTCTTTTGTTTCCCAGTCATCAGTTTCGTCCATTAAATATTGGTAAATCTCATTCATCTCATTTCTTAATGGGACAAAATTGGAATAGTGGCAGACAGGAACATTCTCTATCATATATAATTCACTGATCCGTGCATGAGTGAAAGTGATACANATATATATATATATATATATATATATATATATATATATATATATATATATATATATATATATATTGTTGAAACGGCTCTTTTTGATATTGGCTTTATGGGTACTCCTTTCACTTGGAGGAGGGGCTCTCTTTTCCAACGTTTTGATCGTTTCTTTGGTAATCAACATTTTCTCAATTATTTGCATGTCTGCAAAGTGCAACATCTCAATCATGCGAGGTCAGATCATAATCATATTATGCTTTCTCTAGCTTTTACTACCAAAACAACTAATTATCATTTTAAATTCATTAATATTTGGACTACACATGATACTTTTTTAAGCACTGTCAAGCAGACCTGACACACTGATGGTGTTGGAAATTCGTGGTATGTACTCTGACAACTACATAAACAGGTAGCTGCTGGATTGAGAAAATGGAATTTGCTCTCTTTTGGTAATATTCATAACAGGGTCAAAGAGGCTTAGAGGGTGGTGGATAACCTTGAAGCTCAGGTTATATGTAATTTTTGTGCTTAATAGAAGCATGACAAAATTTAGTATTACGATCACCACTAGTAAAATAGATGTCATTGGATTTTTGTTACAAAAACTCTTCTTCTAAATTAATTACTTCTAATAGTTTGGTACGAGCTTGGACCAAGTCAATAAGATGCTATGGTTTTGCCTATTATTTATGAACTATTTGAAGGTGAAAGAGAGTATACAACCAAAATTGAAATTTCACATATTCCAACGGAACAAGAGATTTTTTGTGTTTAAGGAGATTAATGCAAATAAGTCTCCTGGGCCTGATGGTTTTACTTCTGCTTTCTATGTAACTAGTTGGGATATCATTAAAAAGGAGGTGACTAAGGATATCCAAAGTTTTTTTCAAGGGGATAACCCTAGGAAATATTTCACATCTTCTCTTATTGTGCTTATTCCTCGAGGGAAATGATAAATCTAGATGGGGACAAATTCAGACCCATTTCCCTCACTTCTGTGATCTCCAAAGTTATTAGCAAACTGATTGTCTCCAGAATACAACCTATGCTTAGTAATATTATTTTTCTACAACAATCTGCTTTCATCAAAGGGAGGAAAATTACTGACAACATCCTTCTAGCACAGGAGATGCTGGAAGATTTGGATAAAAAGTTTCGTGGGAGCTATATGATTCTCAAAGTTGACTTAAAAAGGCTTATGATACTATCAGTCGAGATTTCATATTAATTATCTAGCGGGCCAGAGGTTTTCATAATAATTTTTTCTCCCTCAACAGTAGATGGTTGGTGAATAATCATTATTCTGTTCTTGTTAATGGTGTTTCTTATGGTTTCTTCTCTGCCACTAGGGGGATTAAACAGGGGGACCCCTTATCACCTACTATTTTTATCCTTGCTTTTGATTATTTCTCCAGGTTAATTAACCATTTGCAGATGAATAAGCCTTCTATTAAATTTTTGCATAAATCTTCGATTATGATTAGCCATTTAGCATATGTTGATGATGCTATTATTTTCAGTAATGCCAGTAAATTAGCCATTAAAGCTGTTATGCATGTTCTGGATACATTTCAAAATAATTCAGGCCTTGTTTTTAGTAAGGATAAATGCAATATTTATTTTGGAAAATCAGTTAAAAGCTTTATGGTGAATTGGAGTACTGATTACATTATTTTTCATGCTGCCTCTTTGCCCCTGAAATATTTAGGAGTTAACTTGATTAAGGGTCGTCATAAGCAAATACAATTAGATGAAGTTGTGGATAAGATCAAAATTGAAATTAATGATTGGAGGAACAATTTTATATCTAATGGAGGTCGCATCACCCTCCTCCTAAGTGTTTTATTAAGTATCCTATTATATGCTCTTAATATCCTGAACTTGAAGAAAAGTACTCAGATCCTGTTGGAGAGATTATTTAACCATTTTCTTTGGTTGGGTAATCAATCTAGAAAGCATTGGGCCAGCTTCGATAAAGTTGCCAAGCCTATTTCAGTGGGGGGTCTTGGTTTTAAAAGTCTGAAACATATTTCTGATATTAGTATGTGCAAGTTGTGGTTTAAATTTCGTGCTAATAATTCTTTATGGGCTTGTTTTCTTCATCATAAATATTATGCTTCTGCTAATCCGACTATCGTCCAATAGAAAATAGGGGATTCTAAAAATTGGAAAGCTATTTTTGAAAGCTAGAGAGGTTGCGAGCAAGTTCATTTTTTTGGATGTGGGTGAAGGTAATATTTCCTTTTGGCATGATAATTGGGGTTTAATGGATAAGGATTTATCTGTTATCACTCCTCATAATAATAGGATGAGTATTTCTGATGTATGGTTGGACGGAAATTGATGTCTCTAGTTGAAGATAAAACTGCTATGGTTACAAAATTCCCATAAAGAAGAATGGTAAGGAGACTCCTATATGGAAAAGTACTTCTAATATCTCTCCATCAAAGTTGTTGTATTCTAATCTTTATATTCATAATAAGTGGCGGTGGGGGGATTTTATTTGGAATAATTTTCTTACTCCCTCCATATCTTTTTTTCTTATGGAGATTTTTTCATAAATTTTTTCCTCTCGATCATATTCTTAAACTTAAAGGGCTAAAATTTGTGTCACAATGTCATTTATGTAAGAATGAGGAAGAATCGGTGGTGCATCTTTTTTTCTTGTGTTCTTATGCCAAAGAAATTTGGAATTCTTTGGGAAAACATTTTCATATTAATTGGTTTGATTGTAATGATATTAAAAGCTTTCTTCTTAAGTGGAGGACTACAGATAGAATGGATTCTAAATTAGCTAGCATCCCTTTGTTGGTACTTTAGTTTATTTGGGTGGCGAGAAATGATCATAAGTATCAAAATTTGGGTTTGGTCCCTACAAATATGGTTTCTTTTATTCTTGCGTATGTTTTCTGGGCTTGTCATATTTTGGGTTTCAATGCTGATTTACAGCAATCTAGGGTGGGTAGGATGGTCACTATTATAAAGTGGCAACCCCCTCCTATGGTTTGGATTAAAGTAAATATTGATGGAAGTTGGACTTCCAAGGTGAGTGGAGCTAAAGGTGTTTTTAGAGACCAATCGGGCATATGCAGGTGTTTCTTTGCATCTCCGATAGTTGCCTCAACCCCTTTTGAAGCCAAATGTTGGGCTCTTTTATTTTCTTTACAGGTGGCTATCTCTTTTAAGTTCTCTAATCTGATTATTGAGACTGATTCTTTTAATCTATATAAGGATTTTGATATGAATACTATACCAAAGTGGAATGTTGTGATTATTTGGAATAGAATTAGAGATCTTATTGAAAAATTCAAGCTTTCTATACGGTTGTCTCATATACTTCGTGAAGGCAATTGCCCGGCAGATTGGTTGGCTGGGAGAGGCAAACATGAGGAAAGGTTATTTGTAGGTGCTTTACCCGGTTCTCATCTATAACAACTTTTTTGGGGAGACTCTATGGAATTTCCTTTCATTAGGCCTTGAATTGGGGTCTCAGCTTTAATGCATCCTCGAAGAAAATATATTTGAGATGTTGGTTAAGCCTTCGGCTACTGTTTTTTAGGCTTTGGAGTAGATGGGGATATTTTTTGTCATAATGTATTTTTGTCCTGTCAAGAAGAAAATGAATTTTGTGAAAACTTTTTATTTTTCTGCAGCCATATTTACTTTCCAAGGAATAAAAAAGAGGATTTTGGAAATATGAAGCTTATAAGGAGCTGCTATGATATTTTGTTTGATGAGTGGCCTCAAACGTATTTTTTCGAGCTCCAACTTTGGGCGTGGGTTCAGTTAAATTCAAAGGGTTATGTGTGAATTTCATTCTCCTAGGCGTGGAGGTTTGAATGGGATCCGATATTAAAGGTTACAGATTGGCTATAGGAATTTTAGCAAGATTTTGGAATACTAGAAGCTTGGAGTGATTTATTATAAATCACTATATCATAGTTTTTTTTCATTTGGGAATGAGAGCTATGGAATATAATAGGACTTGTCTTCTGATGGGTCTATTGATTTTTGTTTCTGCTTTACGTATAACCTTATAGTTGCAGGATGGAAGATTTGGTGTTGGATGGGAAGTATTACTGCGTTACTATAGTCCGATTTTCAACTATGGCAGTTTGCAACCTCATGAAATTCTCTTTGGAAGTTTGAAAAATCTACTACTGAAGTTTCAGAGGTTTCTACTATCTAAAATTTGAATTGAGATCGAAATTCTATTTCTATGTATTGTATTTGGGTAGTTATATTTTTGTTTTGGGTATACTTGAATTTGCTTGGTCATAAATTTGGTATAAGTTTTATTTTTATTTACTTTTTGGTTTGAATTGTAACTGGTGGAGGAACCCTAGCAGTTAGTGCTTAATGTATTACTTTTATTTCTTAGTTGGGAATCCTTTCCACCAATTATGTATCTTTATTATTAAGATTAATGCGTAGGGAGACGAATAATGCNATGGCGCCGTCGGCGCGCTCAATTGGAATTAAAATCCTAAGTCTAGGGAAAATCTCGCCGTCGGCGGCGTCGAGGGCGTCGTCGGCGTCGTCGAGGGCGCCGTCGGTGGGATCTATTGATTTTCTCCAAATTCCAGATTTTTGCAATTTCGATCATTTTCAAGCCTTAATGACATCTTTTTAATCATTATGGACATAATTTTAAATGACTAAAAGATGTACTTAGCACATATAAACTTTCACAAAACAAAACATTACATTTATATATAAATTCCAAGGGGTACAGTGTACATTACATAACACACCTAAGTTTGGTAATTTCTCAACCTCAATACATTAATTCAGCGTCGTAATCCAAGCCACAACACTCAAAACATTGAGAACAAAACATCTTATACTTAGTCACAACTATACAGAGATCTGAAAGCATAATTAAAAAGCAAAACAAATACAAAGTTCAAATCAAAATACATAGATAGACAGATAGGTAGTAATATAAATTTACTAATCTTCAGACTCGGCACTTGATTCTCCTCTGAGATCACGCATTGATTGCACATGAACGAAGTGGATGTAGAAGGGTCGAAATGGAAATTCTTCAGTGGAATCCTCTTCTAAAAACTTCATCCTCCTCATCAGTCGTATCAAGCTATCTTCTAAATGTCCAGAGTGTTCGAAATGTTCCTTCCTCCTCCAGTCTAAATCATCAAAGAAATCAAAGATATTATTAATCGCATTCATGATATTTTGTACCTCCTTTTCCAATTTANTCATCAGTCGTATCAAGCTATCTTCTAAATGTCCAGAGTGTTCGAAATGTTCCTTCATCCTCCAGTCTAAATCATCGAAGAAATCAAAGATATTATTAATCACATTCATGATATTTTGTACCTCCTTTTCCAATTTCTTGATTTGGCGTAGGATCACCAGAGACTTATCAGGGATTAATGGTTGAACTGGCAGTGAATTCTGAGTGCTTGATCTACTATAATTGTCATGTCATTTTTATCTTCAAAAACTGAGAATCTCTCAGTTGGATCCAAAGGCTTCCAAGGTAGCGGTTCCTTTTCCCAATTTTAATAAGACACATCGAACTGACTGAAAAGTTGAGAAAATTGTGGAGGGGTGTCCAAGCCCATAAGTTGATCCATGAACGATCAGGCCCAAAATTGACTTCACAATTATAGATATTGTGGAGGGGTGTCCAAGCCCATAAGTTGATCCATGAATGATCAGGCCCAAAACCGACTTAATAATTATAGATCCAATGTCGATCGACAGTCCCCTTTGGATGCAGTAATTCAAAATGGCACTTTCTTTAGAAACTTTACCGATCTTCATTTTCGGTAAGAGTTTTGCAGAAATGAAAAAGTGCCAATGTTTCTAAATGGGATTCAGGAGTGTCATAGAAAAACTAACATACTCGTTTTCTCTTGTTTCCCAACGTCAGTTTCGTCCGTTAAATATTGGTAAATCTCATTCATCTAGTTTCCTGTTGGCACGAAATTGNGTGCCAATGTTTCTAAATGGGATTCAGGAGTGTCATAGAAAAACTAACATACTCGTTTTCTCTTGTTTCCCAGCGTCAGTTTCGTCCGTTAAATATTGGTAAATCTCATTCATCTAGTTTCTCGTTGGGACGAAATTGGAATAGTGGCAGACAGGAACATTCTCTATCATATATAATTTGTTGATCCATGTAGGAGTGAAAGTAATCCATCTCCCTCGCAAATAAACAACTCCTTGGTTGATTCCATACAAATTTGCATAAAATTCTTTCACCACTGGAACCACCACGACGGTGGTAGTGTAGCACAACACTTCCCATCTTCGATGCACTACCATTTCTTCAATATCTANTTTGCATAAAATTCTTTCACCACTGGAACCACCACGACGGTGGTAGTGTAGCACAACACTTCCCATCTTCGACGCACTACCGTTTCTTCAATATCTATCGTGGGATTATTCAATCCGTGATTAACGAATCCTCGTTCTTTGATTAATCTTTTCTTCGTCAGTAACTTGTTGAAGATTCGCTGCGCTGCTGCACTAATAAACTTTCGCCGGTTGAAAACTTACATTTTGGGATTATCAGGGGAATTGGACNTTTGATTAATCTTTTCTTCGTCAGTAACTTGTTGAAGATTCGCTGCGCTGCTGCACTAATAAACTTTCGCCGATTGAAAACTTGCATTTTGGGATTATCAGGGGAATTGGATGCCATAAGAACAAAATTGGTAGAGTTTCACTTCATTTTTGAAGGGAAATATGAACTAGAAATCAAATTTTTGAGTTTAGAAAGACAATAAAAACTGCCAAAAACCGCCAAAAACCACCATTTGAACCCATGTAACCGCCACTTTGCCGGTCTTGCCATTGGTGGGGTTGATGGCGCCGTTGGCGAGCCTATGTGTCAATTTTGTCTGGACTCTCGGGAAAAACCCATCGTTGGCGACATCGAAGGCACCGTCGGCGCCCAAGGCAAAATTTTCATNGCCATTGGTGGGGTTGATGGCGCCGTTGGCGAGCCTATGTGTCAATTTTGTCTGGACTCTCGGGAAAAACCCGTCGTCGGCGACGTCGAAGGCGTCGTCGGCGCCCAAGGCAAAATTTTCACAATTTTGCTCTGGTCCAAATGCGTTCCAATTTTTTTTCATGGATCCAATTTTTAAGATGTTTCAAGGGTAAATAAGAGTAGTAGAGCTTAGTGCTACCACAAACTAACAATAATTTANATTTTTGATGCATGGGGATTGGATTTTATGAGACCATTTATACCCTCATTTGGAAATATATACATATTGATTACAGTGGATTAAGTTTCAAAATAGATTGAAGCAATTGCTTTACATCGATGTGATGCTCGTAGTGTTTCAAATTTTTAATTAAAAGTATTTTTACAAGATAGGGAATATCGAGAGTAATCATTACCGATGGAGGATCTCATTTTAGAATTGCAATAGTTGCAAGATTGGTGGAAAAATATATTATAGTGCATAAAGTTGCAACTGCTTATCATCCTGAGATGAGTGCTTTAGCAGAACTATCTAATTGTGAAATTAAGAGAATTTTAGAAAAGAGTGTTAATGCTAGTAAAATGGATTGGTTTACTAGATTAAATACTGCATTATGGGCATATAGTACAACCTATAAGACACCTATAGGAATGTCCCCTTATAGATTAATTTTTAGGAAGACTTGTCAGTTGCCAGCTGAATTGGAGCATAAAGCTTGTTGGGCTATAAATGAATTCAATTTTAAATTTGAAAGAAGCTGTTAGAAAAGATTATTGTAATTGAATGAGCTTGAGGAAATCGGAAATGAATCTTACGATAATGCGATGATTTATAAGGAAAAGATGAAAGAATGGCTTGATCGGAAGATAATAAAAAGAGAATTTAAACCAGGACATGAAGTTTTATTATAAAATACAAGATTGAAATTATTTCTTGGAAAATTAAAGTCTAGGTGGAAAGGGTCATTCAGAGTTATAAAAGTATATCCCTATGGGGTCGTTAATATTGAAGACCCTAAGACTGGAAGAATATTTAAAGTGAATGGGCACAGATTGAAATCATATTTTGAAAGTCAAAGATCGGCTTTTAAAGAGACAATAATGTTGGGTCACCCAGAATAAGACTGGGAATGTTGGGCTGACGACATTAAACCAAGCGCTTTGTGGGAGGCAACCAATTTGTATCATTGTTTAACTTGTTTTTGAGTTTGTTTTGTTTGAGATATTTCACGTATATTTATATTTATGTCTTTATGTAGTCCATGTATTTGATAAAATATTTAGAAACATCTTTATTTGCCTAATTTTATGAAAAAATTGAGAATTTATTGGATTGAAATCGAAACGACAAAAATTCTAGAACAGCCGCATGATGCGCCAGATTGGCGCTTGATGCGCCACTTTTCAGAGAGCTGACGCACGATGCGCAAGATCGGCGTATGATGCGCCGCGGGCCTGAAAATGTTTAAAACGTGTCAAATGACGATTTTTTGCAATTTTTGGTGGTTTCTTCTCCATATAACTCCTAAAAACCGACTCCAAATATATTTTAGGGGGGGGAAATGAGAGAATAGTCATCATTTTTCAATTCCTATGGCTTCTCACTCTAGAAAATCCGCAAGATTTAGAATTTTCAATCAGAGAAAGTTCGTCAGTTTCAATGCACAAAAATTATATGATCGAGTTCTAGTGAAGAAGAGTCTTATCAAAGAAAGAGGATTTGTGAATCGAGGATTCAACACGACGAATACTCGAGTAGAAGAGACTATTGCGCAGAGGCGTTGGGAAGTGCTTTGCTACACTACTACCGTTGTTGTTGTTCCCGTAGTAAAAGAATTTTATGCAAATCTTCATGGGATCAACTAAGGAATGATTTATGTGTGAGGTGGGTTTGTGCAGTTCACTCCTTCAAGAATAATCAAGATATTTATGATTAAAAATGTGTTTATCTGCCATTATGCAAACTTTACCCCTACAAGAGAGAATATGAATGAACTCTACCGCTAGCTTACGGATGAAAATGTTAATTGGGTGACCAGAGATGATGAAAATGTAAGTTTTCATCATTTTTAAATCCAGTTGTAAAAGCCTGACACTTCTTTATTGCATCAAAGTTACTGCCTACCAAAAAAATTAGTAAGGTCGGTAAGGAGAGTGTCATTCTAAATTATTGCATTCAAACTAGAAAACCTATTGATGTTTGAGCTATTATTGTGAAATCGGTTTTGGGTTTGATTATGAATGGATCTACAACTAGACTGGGACATCCATCCACTATTTTCTTACTTTGTAGTTAAGCTCAAGTACCTTATGAAAGTTGGGAAAAAGTGCTACTTTCTTGGAAGCTGATGGATCCAGAAGTCTACTGTAACTGTATTGAAATGGGAGATGAAAATGATAGGAATGTACTGATGGATCATGGATTTCAGAATTCATCACTTGTTCAGCCCTACTACAACTCGAGTACACTTTCAAAAAGAATCAAAAAGATAGAAAAAGATGTGCAGAATCTCATGCACGTGATAGGGAGTATTACTGAAATGCTGGATCATCTAAATTGGAGACCGAAGAAACATTTTGAACATACAGGGCGTGTTGAAGATGGATTGGTACGTATGTTCAAGAAACATGCTTGGATTGAAGAGGAAAATTCAACTGATGAATTTCTATTTCGACCATTATACAATTTGTATGTGCACTACCAATCGATGGGAGATATCTAGGATGACGATAGTGAAGATGATATTTGATCTTAATTTATGCACATAATGTTTTGTGTAGTACTGTTTGTTTTAGTTTGTTGTGTTGGATTGCATTTCCTTTCTAATGAACAAAATCTATGTTTTTGTTTTGAATTTTAATGTTTAGATTTCAGTGTTAGGATGTTACTTTGCTTTAGAACACTGAATTAAATGTTTGTTGGCTTGAAAAATGTTATTTTGTAATAGCACGGATTTTATATATAAATGTGAGTTTTGTGTTATTTGTGAAAGTTTGGTGTTAGTGTGATGTTTATGTAGCTTATAAAGGTATATTTGAGTCAAATAGAGGTTGATGTAAAGCAGTACGGAGTTGATTTTCATAAAAATCAAAATCTGGAAAATTTGAGCTCTGGTGCATGATGCATCAAAGGTCCGAACACGCTATATTGAATAGAAAACCGCAAAATTGCACGGACAAACTCCATTTTCGCTACTTGAGTCATCTTCTACCTCAAGACCCTGGTCTAGGGCATCACATTGTGGGTGAAAGAGAAGGATTGGAAGGCTAAAATCTATAGATTTCATCTTCTCTTGGTAAGAGCTTCACTTTAACTTAAAATTTTTTTATTTTCACCATGGATTTTAGGAGGCGAGGTCCAAAGATTGATTCTTACTAGGAATTGGGAAAGATTCTGTCACTCCACTTCCGTAGCAATTGTCCCAATGGTTCAGGAGTTTTATGCAAACCTGAGATTCACTAACGAAGATCACATCCTAGTTAGAGGTAAACAAGTTGAATTTATTCCTGATCGGATCAATACTTTTTATGGGGGTGTATTTTTCGATGAATATGCTGCATTTATGATGACTGATTCATCACTGGAAGAAGTGATTGCATTTTTGACTGATGGAAGAGGGGAATGGAAGATTAAGAATAACAAGATAGTTAACTTCTCTGCTTCCATGTCGACTATTCAGTCAAAAATATGGCACCACTTCATTTCTGTTAGTCTATTGTCAACAAATAATTTGGCTGATGTTACTAAAGATAGAGCTGTACTCAACTATTGCATTCAGAACACGAAGGCAATATGTGTGGGTACACTTATAGTTCAACATGCTCGAAGTATTGCTGGTAGTTCTACAGCTGGAGGATTGGGATACCCTGCCTTGATTTTCACTCTATGTGAACAATCAGGAGTAGAATTTCATAGATATGAAGAGAGATTGCAGCCACAAAATCCGATTGGGAGACATGATTCAAAGAGTAGAATCATTTGTTGAGTCTAGAAGTGAAAGAAGGGATAATCCTCTACATCTACTGCAGGGGCATCTACTTCTAGATTTGTATCACTTGAACGTATTATGGATCAACTGATGATTCAACAGATGGATATAGTAAATATTCAAACTCAACTGGGAGAGATAGGAGCAAGGAATACATATAATGATGAGTATCAGCAGAGGAGAGTTCAACATGATATTGATTTTGAAAATGCCATGGTAAGACAACTTAGGGGTGAACCTAATGTGGACTTTCCTGCTTGCGCTAGTTTCACTCCGTTTACTCCCATTCATGAAGAAGAAGAAGAAGAAGAAGAAGAAGAATCAAATGATGAAGAGGAAGGAGATGAAGATTGATGTTTTATGAGTCTTGTTTAGTTGTTTTTTATGTTAGTTTGTTGTTTGTGTTTGTATTGGGATGTACTTTTATTTGAAACTTGTTGTAGTAAAAGACTTCTTATGTTGTGTTGTGAACGGAATTTGTAATAGTAATTGTAGACTTTCACTTTTTCTGCATTTTTAATATTTTCAGTTTAGTTTATCGGATTTTGTATTTATGTTTTTAATTCTCAGCAAGTTCTTTAGAATATATTATGTTTTATTTAATGCTTTAAAGCCTGTATGTAGTTTTATAGTTAGTATCAGCAGTATATCAGGCCCAGTTTCATAGTCAGAAATCCTCTACATGTCAGTTTTTATTTTCATGCATTTACTGTTTTCTTTTAACTGTTAAATTTTATATTTAAAATATTTTTAAAGTCATTTAAAAACATAAGTTTGGGGGAAAGAAAAATTTATTTTGAAAAGGAATAAACTAAATTTTATTTGTCCTTAAGCTATATTTTTAAAAATTAATTTAACATGGCCTGGGATATTAAGATTTAACTTTAAATGACTACACTTCTGTTTATAAGTATTATGGAAAATTTAGGTAATTTTTTTTTAATAATAAAGGTTAATTCTAAAGTTGAAGATATTTGATATGATAAGATAAGACTATGTTTTTCTATTTAAAGTAAAGGAAATTGTAATTTTGAAGTGTTAAGAATTTTAGAGTTTCATGTAAGAAAAAAGGAACGAGACTTTATGAAAAATCATAAACTAATATGAATTTATAAAGTAAAGAAAGGTATAGAGTTTCGACTTCAAGAAGAGGATAGTGAAGTTCAAAATCATTAAAGGCTGTCCAGATATAGTAATCCTCACTTGGAAAAAGAAAAGAAAAGAAAAGATTGAAAAAATCCTAAAAGAAAAGAAAAAAAAAGAAAGAAAAGAAAAATAAGTGAGGAGATGCCTAATCAAAAATTGGCTTTACTTGAATCAACTTATGGAATGAGTTTTATTACATTTTCTAAACTTATATTGGAGTATTAGCAGTATTCCTAGTAATGTTTTCATGAAGTTCTTTTTCTTATGAATGTTCTTAATGTCCTTAATATGACGAATTTCAATTCTNTAATAAAACCTTAGAATCCTACACAATCTTATATATCATAAATCAAGATAAATTTTGGTATTAGATGAAAATATGGAAATGAATTGAACCAAAAAACAAAACAGACGCAACACTGGCTTTGGTGCCGACGACGCTAGCATGGGCGCCGACAATGCCTTTTTACAAAAGCCATGGTGCCAACGGCGTCATCAAGGTCGCTAACAGCGCCCTGTGCTATTTCGGTAGTTCAGGACGAGTTTGACGGACTTTGGCGGGATTTTACTTCAAAATAACTCCCTAGAGGTCTTTTTAAAGGCATGAAAACTATTTTGAATGACCAAAAACTTCCAGAATTCAAAATCCATGGCTTCTAATTCAAGAAACACTTCAAGGTATGGAGTTTTCAATAGAAGAAAGTTCATCAGTTTTGCGTGCAGAGATTATATGACAAAGATATCACTAAGAAGAGGCTTATCAAGGAGAGAGGCTTTGTCAATCATGGATTGAGTAATCGAAGTTCTCGGATTGAGAAAATCATTGTACGGAGATGTTGGGAAGTTCTATGCTACACTATCGTTGCAGTAGTTGTTCCAGTGGTAAAAGAATTTTACGCTAACCTTCATGGAATTAACCAAGGAGTTATCTTCATTCGAGGTAAGGTGGTACCGTTTACTACATCTTGAATTAATCATATGTTTATGATAGAAAGCGTGCTGATCTATTATTATACGAACTTTATACCAAAGAAGGATATGAGGTATGATGTATACTAATTTCTGACGGATGAAAATGATAATTGGGAAATCATATATGAGGGGTACGTTAGTTTTTATACTTCACTGCTTAATCTAATATATAAATAATGGCATTTCTTCATCTCTGCAAAACTACTCCCTACAATGAAAATTAATAGAGTAACAAAAGAAAGTGCAATTTTAAACTATTACATTCAAATGGGAAAGCCTATTGATGTAGGATCAATTATTTTCAAATCTATTTTTTGTATATTATGAATAGGCCTATATATAGACTAGGATATCCTTCTACAATTTTCTTATTTTGCAGTCCATCTCAAGTGTCATATGAAAGTTGGGAGAAATTATTATTACCCTAGGAGCCCATGGATCTTATTGATGAAAACTATATTGGGAGTGGAATGAAGTGTTGCATATTATCTTGGACAATTCATCACATGCTTTGACACCCTTAATGCCCTATACAGTTGGAAGTTCAATAGTTTTGGAGAAGAAAATGAAGAAAATAGAAAGATAACTTCAGAGTATCATGAATGCAATAGGAAATCTTAATTACCTTTTCGATAACTTAGATTGGAGGATGATGGAAAACTTTGATCATACGGGAATAATTGAAGCATGTTTGGTGTAGATGTTCAAGAAGAATGAATGGATAGATGAAAATTTGACTGATCAATTCCTGTACTGACCCTTCTATAATTTGTACATCCATTACCAGTCTATGGTAGATATTAGAGAAGGAGAAAGTACAGGAGATGAAGAGGAGTAATTGAAGAAGTTGGACTCTCAACTCTTTAAAATTAATTATGTTTTTAATGAAATTATGTTGGATTTGCTTTAAAACTTTGTGTGAATGTGTTGAATTTGCTTTGCTTTAAACTCATAAAACTTTAATTGTATGTTTAGTTTAGTTTTCAGCTTTCTAGTGTTGTAGCTTGACTTCGACTCTAAATAGTGTGATTTGCTTTATGTATGTGTGAGTGTGATTGAAAATCTATGTTTGTAAAAGTTTGGAATTTCATATATAGAAGTTAGCTTTTGTGTTGTATGTCAAACTTTTGTTTGTGGACTAATTAAGGATGAATATTATTATTTAAAAAGACTAAATTGACGTTAAAGTGAATTGGAAACAACTGAAATTGCAAAAAGGCGAAAAGTTGAAATTTTTTTCACTGGCACCGACAGCGCCAGCATGGGCGCCGACGTCACCCGAGACCCGAAAATTCCCTAATCTCTTAAAAATATGTGATTTGCACAGTAAAAACACCATTTTTACCCCTTCGATCACCTTCAACCTTCGGTTGACACCCCTAAGGCTTGCTAGCGCTTGGATTTGAGGCGACTAGAACACAAAAGAAGTTTGGATTTCATCTTCTCTTGGTAAGAACTACACTTTGAACTCAAAATTTTTAATTTTTACCAAGGATTTCTTCTACATTGCCTAGATCCAAAATTTTAAAATTTTTGGGAAGAATTTGAGAAAATCCTTTGGTGAAGAACTCTTACTTAGTGGATATAAGTTTAGAACATTCCACTTTATGATTTTTGGAATTTATTTAGATTTTATCATTTTTCTAGAAAAATTGCTATGGCACCAATATTGAGTAAAGGAAAGAGAACAGTGGGTTTTGATGATAAAAATATGTCAACTACAAAACTAGCATTTGTTTCAATAGTCTGCTTACAACAAAGAAAGTAATTCAGGATCGAGCGTACAAAATTCGGGTGGTGAAGTCGAGAGATAGATTGTTGCTCGGCAGTGGGAGAATTTCTATTACTTTGTTGTCGAGGCTATTATTGGTGTAGTCATGGAGTTCTATGCAAACTTTAAAGAGACTTCTCATGACCACATTTATATTCATTGTACAATGTTTGAATTCACATCTAGGAGAATTAATTAATTTTATCAGTTGCAAGATATATATAAATGTCAGTACAAAGCATTCTCTGCTACAAATGAGGCCATAGAGGAAGTTATTTCATTTCTTACTAATGGGAAAAGAGCATCAAATGTGAAGAATAATGTTAAGATAAACTTCCCTGCTTCTATGTTAAATGTAGTCTCCAAGGCCTGACATTAATTTATATCGGCCATAATGATACCTACATATCACCATAGTGAAGTTACTAAGGATAGAACCATCTCGAACTTCTGTATTCATGAGATGAGCAGGATAGATGTAGGCTCTATTATTAATAAAAACACTTGTTTTATTGTTTTGGGTGCAATGACTGGTGGATTAGCGCGCCCTGTCGTGATCTTCACATTATGTGAGTAGGCAGGAGTTAATTTTGGAATTGACGAGGAAAGGATTGAGCCTCTTAAACTGATTGGGACTGCAAACATTAAAACCTATGAATCTCATGTTGGATGGAGATTGGGAAGTAGGAGTAGGGATATTCCTTCCACTTCTAGCACTTCTACTCTCCATGGACTTATGGAATAAATGATGATCCAACAGGGAGATATTTAAGAATGGAGAGCAGGATTGAAAATTTGGAGGCCAGAAATGCACATAATGATGATTTAACAAGACATAAGTTTGATTATGATGATGCATATGATGATGTTATGGTTAGATACATGAGGGGCGACCACTTAGTGCAGTTTCTTAGTCACCCTATCTTTACCCCTTATCAGGAGCAAAACTTTGATGTAGAAGAAGAAGATGATGATGATGATGAGTGGTGATGTCTTATTAGTCATACTCTTGATCTTTTATTTAGTTTATTGTTTGTTGTATTTTGTTATTGTTATTTTTTAATTGTTAAGAGTGAAACTTTGATTTGTATTTAAATGCGGTGTTGCGAACTATAAACTATAGAAATGTTGTAAAGTTGAAAATTATTTTAGTACAATTTTTTTATTTTTTTACTTTGTTGTATTTTAATTTTTAGTTAACTCTTTCTCAGCAAACATTTTTATATATTATATGCTATTTCACGTTTCAAGTTTTGTAGTATTTTACATTAGCACCTGCAATATTTCAGAGTTAAGTTTCAAAATTTGAGTCTTCAATAGGTAAGTCTTTTCTTTATATATTAACTATTTTCTTTCACCCTGAAATTTCAGTTTTTCATGCTTACTGTTTTAAAATTTTAAGTTTAAGAGGGAAGAAAATTTTATTTTTAAGGAAAGAAACTTAATTTTATTTGTCCTAAATGAACTATATTTTAAAATCCTTAATTTAACATGACCTATGGTGGTACAACCTAACTTTGGATTACTATATTTATGTTTCTAAATATGTAGTAAACTTAAGTAAAAAATTTTCAATAATAAAGGTTAATTTTAGAGATTAAGATATTTGCTATGAGAGAATAAGAGTATGTTTTTCCATTGTAAGTAAAGGAATTTGTATTTTTGAAGTATTAAGAATCTTAAAGTTTCATGTAAAAAGAAAAGAATAAAACTTTATGAAAAATCTTCAAAACTAATATGAATTTATAAAGTGAAGGAATGTGAAAAGTTTTTAACTTTAAGAAGAGGATAGTGAATTTTAAAATCATTGAAGGCTATCCAAATATAGTAATCCTCACATATAAAAAAAAAGAAAAAAAAAAGAGATAAAAGAAAAAAATTGAAAATGATCCTGAAAGAGAAGAAAAAAAGGATGTGAAGAGAAGCTTGAGGAGATGCCTAATAAAAAATTGGCTTCACTTAAATCAATTTAAGGAAGCAGCTTGACTACATTCTCTAAACTTATATTCAAGTATTAACATATTTAATAATAAAGTTTTCATAAATTTCTTTTTTCATATGGATATTCCAAGTGATTTAATAATGACAATTTGTAATTTTCCTTGAAAAGAATAGAGAATCAGAAATCTTAGACTTGACTGCTATATATTCTTAAGCCTTTAGTATTAACTGGAGTAATTTTAAATTTTTCTTAAGTTGTGTTATTATATTAAGTAGAAAAAAATATGGAAATATAGAAGTTAAAACTCTTTGCCATAAGTCATATTTTTATGTAGTAAAGGAGCACCTTGAGGACAAGTAACATGTAAGTTTGGGGGATTTTGATACACTAAAAATATATGCATTTTTAGACCCATATTTTATACCATTTAAGTTTGGGGGATTTTGATGCACCAAAAATATATGCATTTTTAGACCTATATTTTATACTTCTTTTTGGTAATATTGCACTTTAAATGAAGGTATTTTTTATGTTCTTTTTGTAGGTTGATGTTTTTTTGGAACTTGAAGTAAAAAAAACCAAAAAAGATGGAATTTGGAGTCAAAATGGCATTTTGGAAAAAAATACTCAACGCCGACGACGCCAGACAGAGCTTTGGCAAAAAATACTCAGCACTGACGGTGCCAGACTGGGCACCAATGACGTCATTTGAAAGAGAGCACAAAATTAAGTTCGGGCCACGGGCGCCAACAACGCCATCATGGGCGCTGATGGTGTCAAGGTCAGTTCTAGGCAACATTCTAAAAGATTTGATGAATTTGGATGTTTTTTGAAGAGTTATTGGAGGCACCTCTTAGAAAAATAACATTATGCTTTATTTAGAACAAAAATTACTCTGAAAAGGTATTAGTTAGAGGGGCCTAAAGTGTAATTGAGTTTACTTGATTGTTCTATTGTTTAATGTGGTGAGTCTAAGTGTGATTTTCTCCTAAGAGTTGTTAAGAGAGGAAGAGAAGTGAGAGATTTCTTCTTCCATACATCTTTAAAGAGAAAATCAAGAGTCTTGTCAAGAGAGAAAGAGTTCAAGAGAGGCTACTAGAGATTTTCTTTGAGAAAGTGTTACAGATAAGTGGTGTTTGTTTATTATTGCTATAGAAACTTTCTTTTATTTATGAAATTCGTATTTTAGTGTATCTTTCTCATGAGGTCTGAGTAGTTTTTTTTGTCTTTCTCCCTACTTTAAGATATGGTGAAATGAAGAGATAATTTGGATGTGCCAATTTTAAAATATAAAAAAAATTGTGATGATTTTTCCACTCTATTCTTAATTTACTTTTCGATCTGGTCAATTGAAATGTTAAAATCTATTTCGAAACATATGATCCGGGAAACGGAGTATGAGTTCTACAAAAAAGTGAGAATCACATTCAATTCTATGGAGTGTTTCATTCATGGAATTGTGTGAAAATAAGAAGGGAAATATATATTATTGGGCGAAGAATTGGAGATTTTTGGGTGATAGATGATGCACCAAAAATATATACATTTTTAGACCCATATTTTATACTTATTTTTGATGATATTGCACCTTAATGGAAGGTATTTTGATGTTATCTTGTAAGTTGTTGATTTTTAGGACTTAAAGCAATAGGAAAGCAAAAAGAATGGAATTTGGAGTCACAATGACGTTTTTGAAGAAGTACTCAATGTCAGTCGTGCCAGGGGCAGCGCCAACAGCGCAGAACAACAGAACAGCTGGAATTTTTATTCAGTGCTGACAGCGCCAAAGCCGGTTCAGCCCCCATTTCTAGAAGGTTTGATGTATTTGGATGATTTTTGAAGAGATTTTGGAAGCAACTCTGGGAGAACCGACCTTAGGCTTTATATGAGGCCAAAATTTATCAGGAAAGAGACTCCTTTTCGCTCCAAGACATTCCTCTATGCTCCATTTCCGCCATTCTTCATAATCCATCTTCATTCCACCACAATATTAGAGTCCATTAGTGATTTTTCTTTTATAGTTAGAGTTTGTGTGGTGAGATTTAGTGCGAAACTTTCTATAAGAGTGTTGGAGAAGGAGAAAAGTGAGAGTATCTTCTTCCTGCATGTCTAAGAAGAGGCTTTTCTAAGAGTGTTAGAGAATGAGAAAAGTGAGAGATTTCTTCTTCCTACATTTCCTAGAAGAGGCTACAAGAGGTGTTGGAGAAGGAGAAAAGTGAGAGATATCTTCTTCCTGCATTTCTAAGGAAAGACTATAAGGGATTTGCTTTGAGAAAGAGTTTCAGATAAGTTTTGTTTGTTTATTAGTGTTGTATGAACTTTCTTTTATATATGAAATTTTTATTTTGTTGTGTCTTTCTCATGAAGTCAGAGTAGTTCACTCTATCTTTCTCTACTTTCTTTTATATATGAAATTTGTGTTTTTTTGTATCTTTATCATGAAGTCTGAGTAGTTTACTTTATCTTTCTCCCTACTCTAAAATTTGTGTTTTGTCATATCTTTCTCATGAAGTCTGAGTAGTTCCCTCTATCTTTCCCTCTACTATGAGATATGATGAAATGAAGAGATAATATGATGTGCCAATATTAAAATATAAAATAAATTGTGATGATTTTTTAACTTCGAACTTAATTTACATTTTGATTTGGCTAATTAAATTGTTAAAATATGTTGTGAAACATATGAATAGGGAAATGGAGTATGAGTTCTACAACATAGTAAGGATCACATTTGATTTCATGAAGGAGAAATTCGTTCATGAAATTAAGTATAAATAAATCGGGATATATTATTTGTTGGGAGAATCTTTAGGGTGACAGACTAAAATCCCCAATTTGGTCTTAGTGTTTAAAAATTAAAGCAAGAGTTAGCCTTCAGGTGAAGGGAAGTTGGAGCTGGTATCATTCTAGCCTAGCCACGGATTTAGGGACTAAACCTAGGATTAGCCAATGATTTTCTATGCATTGTATCACGGTAGAGAATTACAATTGCTCCTATTTGGCACAATACATATTATAAACATTTATCTCATCTCATTTCACCAGAACCTCATTGTAGTGGGAATGATGCTTTTTCACATAAAAAATCATCATTACATAAACATGTTAGTAGATCATTATTTACTTTTTAAACTTGGCATTTCTGTTTTACTAAGAGTTAAGTACTTTAGTTTTTATAACATATCAACATTTGAAATTACTGACCGTGGTTTTGTTTGTTTTTCAGTAAATTTCCTAGTAAAACTTATATTTGCCAATTTACACCTTCCCTATGGGGTCGATATTTGGGACTTAAATAGAAAGTCATTCATTACTTGATAATGATTTGTATACTTGTGTAGAATCACATTATTAATTGCCTATAATTATATATATTTTACACAACTTACTTTTCATATAAGGATCAAGTTTTTGGCGCTTAGTGGTGTCAACTTCATAAATCCTTACATATAAAAAAACAGGATCAATAGACTAAAATCCCCAATTTGGTCATAGTGTTTAAGAACTAAAGCGAGAGTCTGCCTTCAAGGGAAGGGAAGTGGGAGCTCTAAAGTGAGAGTCAGTATCCTCCCAGCCTAACCACGAATTTAGAAACTAAACCTAAGATTAGCCAACAATTTTCTATAACACTTGACTAAGGGTAGAGAATTAAAATTGCTCCTACTTGACACAATACAAATTCAAAACATTTATCTCTCTCATTTAACAAAAACTCATTGTAGTGGGAAAGATGTTTTCTCATATTTGATAATTTCATCACATAAACATAGTTTGGTAGTTATAGTTTAACTTTACTTTACAGGCTTGCTAGTAGTTGATAATTTAGTTCTGACAGAACTTTAAACATTTCAAATTAGAATAGTAGACTTCCTTTATTTTTTTGAAATTTATAAATTAAATTACTATCTTAAATTTAAACCTTCCCCATGGGATCAATATTTGGGGTTTAATAAATTCCTATATTACTTGATAACGATACGTATACTTGCGTAGAATCCCAACATAAATTGCTTCAATTTCTTATTAATGAATAACGAACCAAGTTTTTGGCATCGCTGCAAAGCGGAGTCAACTTCATTAATTTTACACAACTATAATTTTTTGGGATCATATCCCATAGAAAGCACCAGAACTTCATAATTACACAGCAAGACAAAGCTAAACGGACCCTCAACCCTTCAATTTGTTGTTAAAAATTAGAAATAGAAACTCAGTAGCACCCCAAAGAAACCACCATCATATCATACCTACGCAGCAAAAGATCTAACTAGCAAGGGCCAAAATTTCTTACCTTTCTGTGAGGAGATCAAGAGAATAGGAAGACAAGGACAAAGAGAAGAGAAGGAAGACGAATAGGAAAGGTAAGGGGAGAAGATTGCGTATTGCTCGTTTTCGTGGTATCAACTACTGTCGCAGTTAGGGAAAGGTAAGGGGCACGGGTGTAAAACTCGCATCGAGGAAGCTGGGCCGCGACATATAGCTGGCTTTCAGCTTTCCCACGAAACAATAAAAAGTTGTGGCAGCAACGCCACCACAAATAGAAAAAAAAACAACATCGTGTTGAGCCGCATGCCCTTCCCTTCCCCTCCAACATACCATAAATCTACAGAGCCTCACATGGTGGGAAAGCTAGCCAAGGGAACAAATAAGGATTTTCATATCACATTTGCGAAGTGTTGCAAGCTTAAGGAACATGGAATCAAGTAATTTAGCATTTAACAAACATGTGTGATTTGTAGACTTAATTTTGAGATTTGTAGATTTATATTATGGCAAGTATTAACCATGTTAAAGTAAAAGCCCGACATAAATGAAGAATTTTAAAATTTCTTTTAAATGTTGAACTAAAAGTTTCCGAAGTATGTAAAAATATAAAAAGAAAAGTTCGGGACTCGTCCATCCTTCATACTGAAACTTTTATTTAACGCAATGAGCCCCAAGAAATTTCTTTTAAATGTTGAACTAAAAGTTAAAAGAGGGCAATAGTTTATTTGGAAGGTAGAAATATAAAAAGAAAAGTTAGCATTAAATATGTACTAACATAGCTTAAGTGTACAAATAAAAAGTAATTGTCAAGATCATCGCAAATTGGATGACTTGGGACTCCTCCATCCTTTATATAATGTAAAACGACATCAATTCAAGATGGTCAATGACCAGACTCTAGTACAAAGATTTTGGAGGTCAAACACTATTGGCTAAGCATCCAAGGCTAAGCACGAAAGACCGAGCGATTGAGGTTGAATTCCAGGCCAAACATTAGTAGCTAGACACTGGCAGAAGATTGCTTGGAGCTGGATATTTGAAGGTTAAGTACTTGAACCTTCATGCCTCAATAGCTAAACTGAAAGTTGACTTCTCCCAACGCCCCAAATTACACTAGGAGTAGGGTAATTAGATTCCCAAGGTTAATACATAGAGACCTATGACAAGATAGCCCAAAATATATCATTTCTTAAGGGCCAACCACTAAAAATAGAAAAAATTGAATGTAAGAAAACATCAATTGAGATCTTCAATCTAAGAATGTATCGTCCTAGATCTTTCTCCTCTAATTTAACCTCTTTTGCTCTCTCTCTTTGTTCATGCTATATTCCTTGGTTTTCATTCAAGAGCAAGTATGGGTTAACCACCTTGAAAAGCTGTTGTGAGTGTGGATCATGCCAAAAACAAAAGATAAGTCACACAAGGAGAAGAACCTATGAAATTATGAAAAATGGACTACACTAAGGATTTTTAAAATCAATTAATCCATTAATTTAAGGAGTAGATAATGATAGTGATTAGAGGATGTTCGCTTAAGGGTTAGCTCCACAATCTCAATTTGCGGTTCATCCACGTTAAGGAAGAGAACCTGGAGTCAATGCTAGAAAAGCCCTCGCACCAGCCCTTGGTCATAGTGATGACACTTATTTACATGGAAAGTATGGAACCTACACCCCTAGTTTGTGATAGCCAAGAACACGCCAATGCACTGCATCTCACTCAACAATAAATGTCTTCTCCAACTAGATCTTGAAAGTTAAAGCACCCAAAAACTTCAAGATTCCAAGCCTAGAATACTACTAAAGAAGAAATCACTCATCCAACCATGCCACCTTTTTTAGAGTGAATGACACACATATGTGTCAAAGGTTCTTTATGACTCTATGGAGTCCACCCTTTGATTGTTCAATAGTCTATTATTAGGAGTAATTACATTCTTTGTTGAGTTTAAAAAAATGTTTATAACGCAATTTTTTAGTTTATAAAAGCTTAATAAGAAGTTTCATGCACTCTTAAAACTACGATAAGGACATGCAGAGTCCATGTGTGCCACCATAATCTGCCCCCAGAAGGAGGAACAAGTAGTGAGAGATTTGAAACATGTTATCATCCATGTAACTCACTCCCAATGGTTCTAAGAGACTTTTTTTAAAATACGCATTGGGTCAACAACACCTAAATATAATGGTTGAGTTATTATAACTTCCTATCAACCACATATCTGTAGAAGAATACAAACCACCTTCGATCCTCCAGGGGACACTGAAGGAAGCTCCCACGAATGCTCACATGGAGAATTGTCAATAACATTGGATCTTTATTGAGAAATAAATTAAATCATGAAAATTAAAAGAATTCATTGAAACGGGAAAGATCACCCAGTGGTAGAGGAAACTCTATTAGGAGAAGATCAAAATGATCCTACTCGCGCCCATGCCATATATATTATGTTCATTAAACCGACCATCCTTAGAGGAGATGGAGCTGAAACCCCTTGGCAATCTAGTTGTAGATACTTTGCTTAAGAGAACTATGTATGGATCTCTTATCGTCCATGGGTTAGGCACTGATTTCCCACCAATTTCATGAAGGATTATTTTTCTGTTAAGGTTGATCCATTCAGCAACACAATTGCGGTCACTGCCCTCATTGCTAACATTTAGATTTGCAACATTCTTGTCAATACACAAAGTTTGGTGATCGTCTTGTTTAAATCTATCTTTGATAAAATAAACCTTAAAACTGAGTGCCTTACAACCACATTCAAACCATTATATGGATTCTTGGGTGAGAGGAAAGAAGTATGGGAAGCGCTAACATTGTTTATCAGTTGGACAAAAGAATTTTAAAACTATGATTTATTTCAACATGTTCCACTTGTTAGTAACTTATTACATCAACATTGATCTCCATTTTCTGAATACCTTCAAGTCCATTGTCTTGAGATATTGCTTGGTTGTAAAATTCCTTAAGGAAAGAAAATAATCAGTATTAGAGGAAGCTTAGAATAATCACACACTTGCTACTTGCAAGCCATCTATAGTTTAAACTAGCAACAACTAGAATTGGTTACTTAGCAAGGAAATAGCCCGAAGGCCAATAAAGCCATTGAAAAGATCTCGGCTATTATTAGCAAAGCTAGTAAATGTTTTTGATTGAGTGTGTATTTTGATTTTCGTCAAAAAGACAATTTAGGTTATTTAAGAATATTGTGAAGTAATATCATGATCAACTAAGGCATGTCAAGAGTCTTTATCAAACTCGCTTATCATCAACTCAACATCAACACATCTTGAGTTGTTGAGTAAGAGATGAGGTAAGTAAAACTCATGCTATTAGAGCAAATCTTGAAGGAAATGCATAAGCTATTAAAGATGCTACATCAAGAAAGTGCAATATTTAAACTAGATGGAGAACATAGTGTTAATCTAAAAAAACAAATGGTAAGTGGTAGGTTTGTGTTTACATTATTAGTCTAAAAAAGCATGTATAAATAATATTAAACCTTTATCGAGGATTTACATGCTCGTGGATGTCGCCATCAACCACTCAATCACGTGTTTCTTGGAATCCTTCTATTGGTACCATTAAATAAAAATACACCCTGCAGATGCTGAGCTGACAAAATTTATCATAATATAGTATTTCCTTTATATTGTAATGCCCTTATGGCTTTAAAATGCAGACGCTTCCTATAAATAATGATGTATGTAATATTTGCAAATAAAAAAGAAAAAAATATTGAAGTTTATGTTGATGATGTAAATACCCAAACAACAGATTACAAATCTAAAAAAAACTTTTAAGACTCTTAAAAAGTATAGCATGAAGTTAATCTCACTCAAATGCATGCTTGATGTCAGGATAGAAAAGCTCTTAGGCTACCTATTAGCATCTAAATTGATCTGCACCAATACAAAAAAATGTTAAAACACTAGTAAATATGTCATCCCCTAATAAATTAAAGAAATACAAAAGTTGTCAAGCCAAATAGTAGGCTTCATACATTTCATCTCCAACTCTAGAGATAAATGTGAAAGTTTCAATGTTGTGAGGAATACTAGCAAATTTGCATAGAAATTTGAGTGCGAAGCCTTTTTATGACTAAAGGATTTCTTATCTTTGCTACATCTGCTCTGATTTATATTTAAAATGTGATTTTATATGTTTGATTTTAATCTAGTTTTTGTTAGTTCTATGCATTTGAAAGGTGTTTGTGATGTATTTTACAAGATCTAGCTAACAAGGATGATGTTATATGATATTTAAGAGATTAGTGTTTGGTGTAGGAGCAAAGCACAGGCGTCAGCCAAGCAACACCTAAGAGCTCAAACATGGGTTCAAACTAACTAAGACTGAGAAAACAAGAAGTAAGCGTCCATTTTTTGGAGCCTAGAAGCCATGATCCAACACTTAATCATTACATATTGGTGCCTACATGTCAAATATCCCAGTATGGAGTCTTGAGAAATAGAAAAGTGGCACTAGACCTACAATACACTGGGTGCTTGAGCCCAATGCTAGGTGTTTCTTCAAGATTTTTGATGATTTTGACTGTTCAAAAGCATTAATTTGCGAAGATAATATAAAAATTCACTTTTCAAGTCCATTGGGAGGAGAGTTATAAATTTTCAGACATAGTGGAAGAATTTCAGTACAAAGCAAAAGTATGTGAGATCGATATTTTGAGTGTGTGTGAGGATTGGATTATATAATTGCTCATGTAAACTCAGTATGTCATTTAGAGTAGGAAGAAAGAAAAATTTGGCTTTTTCGGATGATTTACTTCTAGTTTTTTAAGTTTTAACTTTTCATTTAAATCTTTCTAATGAGTGAACTTTTTATTGTATTGTCTTCAAGCATGATTGGCAAGTAAATACT
Source organism: Phalaenopsis hybrid cultivar (assembly GCA_002079205.1). Lineage (NCBI taxonomy): Eukaryota > Viridiplantae > Streptophyta > Magnoliopsida > Asparagales > Orchidaceae > Phalaenopsis > Phalaenopsis hybrid cultivar. The sequence goes on along the minus strand of JXCR01146536.1, from coordinate 102,328 downwards.
CTTTTCTTTCTTGAACTGCCAAGGTAGAAAAAATATGCTTGAATTTTATTTTGTGATTAAACCTTAACTTTAAAGTGGTCACGAATCAACCATCTTTTCTTCATTAATTTGAAATCAAGCCAAATGCATAGTTAAATTATTTTGTGATCTAGTTATTCTATAACAACCTAGTGAAAAAACTAGGTTAATTCACACTAATTTAGGAGAGTAGGAAAACTGCTTCTGCATTAGTGTGGTCTTGAATGGAAACTAAAGGATCTTAAGTTAATTCCTTTATTTATGAAACTAAACTTGTATGATTATCTAATCTTCTTAGAAGCCCGAGATGGGATAAGAGCAGAGTTGCTACTAATTTTCAGTCATAATTTGAATCACATAGTCAAACTTAGATTCTTCTATTAACAACTCAAGGAAGAAATATTCAAGTGTATGAAAAACTCACCTCATTTTCACCTCTTTAACTTAGGCTTCACTTTTCAAAAAAATAGGTTTATAATGTTTCAAAATTACTAACTTCTTTCAAGCTAAATTCTTATTAAGTATATTTTAACTTTTTTTGGAATTTAGAGGTTCCTCGTCAGATTGATATACAAAATCAGTTCAATATTATATTTGGATGGCTCATATACTTACATGTATCATTCCTGCATCATAAAATTTAGATCATATTTTTGGAACTGTTGCTAGGGAATGAAGTTGACTTTTAAATTTTAGGAAAGAATCAGTTGAACAAGTAGGATTTATGCTGGAAAATTATTTTATTGAATTTTTTATATTGTATTTTTTATTTTTTGCGGTAGAAAAATGAAAAATATCTCTTGCCATATACTTCCTATTTTTAGTGTTTATTTGGTGTGCAGGTTTTGATGCATTTCAATTATTGTAAAAGTTATGTGTTTTGCTTTTTTTTCTAATATCTACTTGTTTATCTACTTGGCATTTTTTTCTGAGTTCTTTTTTTTTGTGACTTGATTTATTTGTTAGTTGAAGACCAATCACTAGATTATCTTATTTGTGTATAGGTAGGATTGGAACTTCAGAACTAGTACCTTATGGCCCTTAACATAGAAAAATTATAAGAAAAATTAAAAAACTTAATAAAAGTAAAAAGCAAATAAGAGAGATGACAAACATACCATAGGAAGAAGATAATATTTGTAGGCTCAATATCATGCTTATACCACATAGAAAAATTACCAGCCCAATGATAAAGAAGATTCACTTAAGTATTAGCAACCCTACCATCAAAGCGACTCATTTGAACTAAAATCAGTTATCATCTAGAAGGAAAAAATTAATTTGTTTGGGGGTACATCCATAGTAGAACCTTAACTCCACTTAGCCTGTTTTGTAGAAATATGTGCCATATTTAGGTATAATGGTGTTTCCATCTAAATAAATACACTAGGGCTTCTCCTTTTTGACTTAAGAATAATGCTAAAATGTGGCTCAACTCCTTAGCACTAAGATAAATTACCAAGTAGAGAACTTCAAGTCAAAAATTCCTAGCTAAATACTTTCCTCTAACCAAAATGATAAAACTTGGCAATGAATTAACCTCATTTACTTATTTAGATGGAGAATCAATTTATGAATCCAGGAAATGATTTATGGAGCTACTTTGAAAATGTTCCCATCAAGTTTTACTATATTGGATTGTCATTCAAACCCTTTTATAATAAGTTGGCGGGTTAGTTGAGGTTAACAATAAATGCTATAGTTGGGTGGGAAATATATGTTCATGTTGTTTGAAAAGGCATTTTCATTGATCAAGGAGATGGTGAAAAAAATTCAATGGCCTACAGATAGAGTTTGGATGATAAAATTAACTAGTGTGCATGACACTATTGTATTATCAATGTCAACCACACAAATATTTGCTATCTCTGAGAATTTAGATAATTAATGGTTAAATTCCTCTTCAAGATTAGTAATAATAGAAGAAAATTCTTATAAATAACTAGTTTATTCTAATTTTGTGCCAAGATAATCTATTAAGGTTATAACTAACAGGTTTAATAACCCACATTATAACACCTCAACCTAGGATGGAAGAATCACCCTAAATTTAACTGGAAAATAATGAAAAAACTATAGGAAGCCAATAGTGGGAGTAAAAACAAACCTAATTCAATAGGTAATTGGGATAATATTGATAACCTTTGAATAAATAGTTTAAGAAAAAGAAATTATAACTAGCACTAATTTTATGTTAAAGGGAGAATCAATTAGTGAGTCAATCTATTATGACTGAAAAAAAAATCACCAAGAAACTGATTTCATGAGGCTTTACCTAGTAACACAAAAGTGAATCCAAAAGACAAAAGAAAATAACATTTGAAAAGCATTAAATTAAGGTGTAGAAAAGAGTAGGAAATGTGACTTAGTATGGAAGAAGTTAAACATGAGCTCGAAAGACTTAGTAAAAATCCTACCCTATACTACAAAAAATCATACATACCTCTTAGGAAAAGACTACAAAAAATCATACACACCTCTTAGGAAAGAACTAAAAAATCACTCACGCAATTTCCTTCAAGGCTTCCAAAAACAAGACTGATAAAAATGACTTCAAATTTTTGGAAATTCTTAAGAACCTTACATATAACATTCCTTTTGTTGAAGCCTTATACAATTCATAAAAGGTATTCTTAGTAAGGGATGGAAATTAGTTTATTTTGAGACTATAGCACTAAGCAAGGAGTGTAGTGCTATTCTCAGGAAAAAAATCCTTTAAAAACCCAAGGACCCTGGTAGTTTTACCATCCTCAGTGCTATAGGAGAAAAGATTTTAAGAAATACTTATGTGACTTAGAAGAAAGAAAAGTAGTATGCTCCTATCAATTCTTCGGTGGTTAAGAGTAAGAGAAGTCCATCTTACCACTATAACCCTGTAATTTGTTGACCGGTCTTTCATTTATCTTTTGGAGGCTATAGAGAGTGCCTTGATTAGGGTGAATAAATTTAACATCCTTATTACTTCATAGTTTTATATTTGATGGAAGATAAGAAGATTTTGATTGCCTTAGGAAGACATTTTCTAGCATTAGGAAGGGTGATTATTAGGAGTTGATTATAATAGGATCAAGAGGTGACATTTTAAGTTATAAAATTAATTAAATGCCTCAAACTCTCTAACAAGTATTCTTGTTATAGGTCAGACTTTATTTATGAGTTCATTTGAAGTCAAGGACACCTTTTAGGTCAACTGAGTAGAACAAGGGTTAATTGAGCAAGATAACAAGGATCCAAAGGAAGAATTTGCTCCTATTAGAAGTTATCCCTAGAGTGATTAGTGACAAGTTTGAGATTTTAGACACCTCAACTATTGTTAAACCCTTGATATCATCTATAGTTGAGGCCCCTAAGTTTAAACTATAGATTCTTGAAAAACATTTAAAATATGCATTTTCACAAAATCTTCTAGTTTTCTCATCATTATTTCCTTTAAACTAGCTTATTTACAAAAGGCAAAGTTGATGAGAATATTAACAAATTTTTGGAAAAATTTTCCATAGACTATAACTGATATAAATGCTCTAAATCCTTCATTACATGCATATAAATTTGATGGAAGGAAATCACCGAACCAAAGCAGATCCTTAGAAGAGGCTAAAACATGTTATGAAAGATGTTTTATAAAACAAATCTTATAGTGGTAAGAAGTAGGACTCCTTTATCCTTTTTTGAATAGCACATGGGTTAACCTAATACATTGTATTCTTAAGAAAAAAAAGGTGTAAGAATACGAATAGACTATATGAGATTTAAAAAGCCACTTAAAAAGATATATTGCCCTTAACTTTACTTTACCAAATGTTAGACAGATTGGTAGGGCACCTATATTATGGTTTCCTAGATGGATATTTTATTTATCATCAAATTCATATAGCTCCAAAAGATAAAGATAAGACCACCATTATTTGTCCTTATAAGACTTTTTTCTTTCAGGAAAATGCCTTCGAAACTAAGTAAACTTCCTATGACTTGTGAGATGTTTGATGACAATCCTTTTCGGTTTGACACAAAAGGGATAAGAGATTTTATGGATGATTCTCTCAATTTGGCATATCCTATTATGCTTATCTTGAACTCTTATCAAGAGCTTTGCAAAGATGTGAAGTGACTATTCTTCTACTTAATTGGAAAAGTGTCAATTTATGATTTGCTAAGGGATTCTACTTGAGCATAAGTTATCAGAGAAAGGAAAGGAACTAAATCAAGAAAAAAATGAAGTAATAGAAAAACTACGTCCACCCATATTTGTTAGTGGGATTATGAGTTATGTTGGACTTGCAAGAATATATTGTAGATAATTTTAAGCCATCTCTAGGATATCATTAATATTATGTCATTTATTAGAGAAGCAAGTGCCTTTGAAGTTTGTTGAAAATGCCTAGTAGTCTTCGAGAACTTTAGAGAAAAATTAGTCACTGCACCATATATTATTGCATCAAACCAAGAGAATTCATATGAGCTAATGTGTGATTCTAATGACTAAACAATGTTAAGATAGCAGAGATATAAGATTTTTCATGTGGTACACTATGTGAGTAAGACCATAAAAGAAGCACAAGAGAACTATACCACCATAGAGAAGGACTTACTTGCAATAGTTTTTACATACAAGTTTAGTCCTACCTAATAGAGAATAAATATAAAGTTTAGATGGACCAATATGTAATAAACTGCCTCATAATGAAGAATTATGCTAAAACTTGAATGATTAGAATAAATGAGAATCCTTGAAACTATATTTTTGAAGTTAAAATATTTGATATTTAGGAAATAACTTTCATTGGGCCACTTGTGCCTTTTTAGGTAAGGTTCAAATCATGGTAGCAATACATTATGTCTCAAAAATGGATTGAAGTAGTGTCTTTAACCAACATTTCATAGATTAATACTTTAGTAGATTTGAAATGCCAAGAGTTATAATTAGTGATGAGAGAAGCCTTTTCTATATTAAAAAAATTGTTGCACTAGTGACAAATTTGAAATTAAACATAAGATTTATACCGTTTACCATCCTCAAACTAGTTGATTAGCGGAGGTATCAAACATGGACATAAACAAAATTTTATAAAAAACTATTAATCCAAGTAGGAATAATGCAATTTTTAATACAACATTAGGAATGTCCCCATATAGGTTGATTTTTGGAAAAACATGTCATTTACTAGTTGAGTTAGAGCATAGGGCCTGCTAGGCAGTCATAAAATTCAATTATAATCTTAAGGACTCAAAAGAAAAAAAAGGTTATTACGGTTGAATGAAATAGAGGATACTAGATTAAAAGATTATAAGAATCTTAAAATCTATAATGAACATAAAAAGAAATCACATCATCAGAAGCTTATAAGAAAAAAAAATTTCCCTTGATATGAGGTTTTGTAGCATAATTCAAAATTAAATATTTCTAGGAAAATTAAAGTCTAGGAGGTCAGGTCCATTCATTGTAGTAAATTCTCATCCTTTTGGACAAATCCTTAGCACATTTTTAAAAAGATGGCCAAACTTACCCTTATCAGAGCATGCAATTCACATGGTTTTAGAACCTAAAGTGGTTGTCATATTTCTTAAGTTTGCTTTTTAAAGTCTTCTTTGGTTTGTGTTTTGAGAATGCTTCATAGGAATGGCACCATTAACGACCTCTTGAATAACACGTCATTGATTAACAAGTATTATGTCATCATCTCGTAAGCATTGAGCGTCCTGAACAGTTGAGGTGATAGTCACTAATTTTAGATATTCTATGAGTTCATCCACCTAGACAGGTTCTTCAGATTGTTTAGTTTCAATGAGTTTGACCTTGAGGATGGTTAGTTGGGGCAATTCAAAATTACATCCATCATCAAGATTTTTCACTTTAAAATAATGGTCATTAATTTCTTTCTGATCCTTAGGGAAGTGTATCCTTCTAAATACTCAAATTTTTATCTTAATTTTCCTTTCAATAAGAACTTCTAGAAATAATTTTTTTGTACTTCTTTTTAGCTAATTTACTTGATTCACTACCACCTTGAAGTCAAAATGTATCAATAGGTAATTGAAACTTTCATCATGGAGATCTATAGACTCATGATTAAAGTTTCATACTTGACATGGTTATTAATGAGTGGGAAACTAACCTTAGGTCATGTTGTAGGTAAGCACCTTTTTTTTCAAGCAACCAAAGTGGAAGTAAGCTTCAATCCTTCCAATTTCATTTTGATAAAAATAGTTTTAAAGATGATATTTATCATTCTTTTAGTGTCGACAATGACACAAACAGACTAAAAATTTGCAATGAGTGGCATTATTAATATTACATTATTATATTAGTTGTTTCTACTTGCTATGTTGAAATTTGTGAAGTTAATCGATGTTTATGTAGGAGTTGGTGGTCTAGAGGAATTTATTAGGTGTACACCTCTTAATCATAGCCATTTGCAGATAGACTAGTAAGATGCTTCATATTCATTTCTTTTGAGAATGGTTGGGACCACTCTAGTTATATGGATGGCTTGAACTAGCTAGAGTTCATTATTGATGCTTTGTAGTGGAAACTTTCCATGCTTTCTAGTACTCAACTTACCAAGTGCAAATTTCTTCAACTTTTAAGCCTTAATCAATTCCCCTACTAGGCATTAAAGGTGATGACACTCTTTCAGGTTATGATTATCATCACGATGTGAAATACATCTTCGGGTCACATAGATGAACACTAACTCTCAATGGTGTTAGATTCTTAAATTACTATTTTTTTTAATAACTACAAATAATTAAGCCACTGAGACTCTCCAAGGAGTCATTATTGGAATAAAGTGAGTTAAAGGTGGCTAACTTACCCTATAAGGCCTATCATCTCAGGTTTCATCATGATGAATGCATTTCTTAAAAGCAAGCAATCCCTTTTAACATTTAAATTGAATTGTTGGCTCCCTCTTTGTTGGATGAGTGCCATCTTACTTCAGATTATTAGAGAATCTCTTAATTCTATGAAGTTTTAGTCCATGCTTTAGTTGATGCAATGTCATCATAATTGTACAATTTCACAATAAAATGTGTATTGGTAAATTCTTACAGCTCGCACATGGTCTTCATTTCTTGAAGATCGAGAACATATCTGAGTGGACCTTCTCGAAAGCTCTAAGCCAAAACTATGTGAGCAATGATTGGCTTGAGATCCTTGAATTCCAAGCATCTCTTCTTAAAAGCTAGTGATTAATTTTCTTGATGACTCATCGATCTCATAATGCAACTTTAGCAGTATTTGGGAGCTTTTTAGCAACCTAAATGCTATTATGAACTGCCAGAGAAAAAATGATCAATGTTAAAAGGAAGGCAAGTGAGCCACCACAAGGTAAACATTTTTACAGACATAAAGAACCCATGATCTAACACAAAGAAAATGCTGCTTCAAATAATGAGATGTGATCCAAGGGCTTATCCTCACTCGGTATGATTCTTGAACATTGTAGGAGGCTTTTCTTCTATGACTTCAGGGTTTTCTCTTTGTTATTGCGTGCTCCTTTCAGATTCGATATATGATTGAGGCTACACTACATGAATGGCAGTCACATAAGATCTTCTCCTCTTTCTGGAATAGCGGGTAACTCCAAAAATACTTAGAATGTTTCCTTCTTAATGCAGAAGTAGCGCAACCTTGCAAATCTTTGAAAGTGTTGCATTGTCTCTTCTATTACCCTTGCCATTTTATTTTCTTAATTCTGCTAATTTTTTGGCTATGATTTCCCCTGTATCATCTAATGTTCAGGGGAGTTTTTAATTAGTACGTTTTAACATCTTAAAAAACTTCTCTTCTCATCAGTGGCATCTCCACAGTTGTCGAATTTAAAAGAAAATCTGATCCAATACTATTAAAAATGCAAATGTCAAGCAAAACAACCTTCATGATGAACACCATACTTTCATTACCTAGCAATAACAGAGCACCACTAACATTTTTCACAGAAAATACTAGAAAATAAAAGCCGAGAGCATATTTTTNGCAACTGTCAAGCAAAACAACCTTCATGATGAACATCATACTTTCATCACCTAGCAATAACAGAGCACCACTGATGAACATCGTACTTTCATCACCTAGCAATAACAGAGCACCACTGATGAACATCATACTTTCATCACCTAGCAATAACAGAGCACCACTAATATTTTTCACAGAAAATACTAGAAAATAAGAGCGGAGAGCATATTATTCCAACTGAACTAAATGGGAATCGCGCTGGAAACACGGGGATACACAACATTAACCGGGTGGGCCATGATGCGTCGACCTTTCATGTGCCGGAAAATGTACACGATCGCACCCACCGGCCACTCCACCACCGCCGCCAGCGCGCAAGCCAGAAGCCCGACCGTGGGCCCCACCACCTTGCAACGGCACGGGTTGCTCGTCGTCCCACACTGCACGCACAGCATTTTCCACCAAATTCGTGTCAGTCCAAAAAAGAGAATGAAGTGCACCGGACGTCCGTTTGCGAAATGTGAGAACTAACGCCTCGCTGTTTTAAAGAAGTCGAGTGAGACACATGGCGAGTTTCAATAAGAAGCTGAGGCGTGCGCATGGGATCAATGGCGTGGCACAGCTTTATGACATCTGTATGCTGCATTGGCACACGTGTAGTGATTCCAGTTGGGAATCTTGAAACGTGGCATCTCTCCTTCAAAAAAANGCCAGAAGCCCGACCGTGGGCCCCACCACCTTGCACCGGCACGGGTTGCTCGTCGTCCCGCACTGCACGCACAGCATTTTCCACCAACTTCGTGTCCGTCCAAAAACGAGAATGAAGTGCACCGGACGTCCGTTTGCGAAATGTGAGAACTAACGCCTCGCTGTTTTAAGGAAGTCGAGTGAGACACGTGGCGAGTTTCAATGAGAAGCTGAGGCGTGCGCATGCGATCAATGGCGTGGCACAGCTTTATGACATCGGTATGCTGCATTGGCACACGTGTAGTGACTCCAATTCGGAATTTTGAAACGTGGCATCTCTCGTTCAAAAAAAGAAAGCCCATCCCATCATATATTATCTTCTTGTCAACTGATATTTGAATTATATGTAATTTAATCCTTAATGAATAGTTTGATATTTACTTGTATAACAATTATTCATGTTTGTTTATTTAAGAAATTGAGAAATGAAGATTTTATCAAGTAAAACAAACAACTTTAGTCATCAGTGTGCATCAAATAGTATATTTATCATCGGGAAATATCGTTATATTTTTTGCCCAAACTTTGAGTATTTATTTTAATAATAATAATGAAAATAAATGCAAGGCATTGTGGTCAAAACGCAAACTGAACTGATGACCAATAATTAATTGGCATCTCCAAGATGGCATTGCTGCATTAAAAAATATAATACCCGTGTACCAACTACCAACCAAACTTGGCATGTATATTTTTCGTCGTGGACTAACTTCGAACTGGAAATCGCCACGCGTCACACGCGCCACCTTCCGAGTCCGCAATCAAAGTCAAACTTGGCATGTATATCTCGGCGTTGATTTAATAATAGTTTTACTACAAGTATTAAAAATTATATCTTTAAGTAACAGAGTGGAAAATGGTGCGTTGATTTATCAATAACATGCAAAGAGAAACACAGAGATATCATGCTCATGAAACATAAAAATATTTAATTACATCTTACGCATGTAGAATTATGCGTGTATAACGGTTATTCTGGAGGTCTTGGAGGGGTATCTCATTGTTATTGGGGTTAATACCTCCGTGTGTTAGGAAAAAATTTAGGGGTTGTTATTTTGACCCCCAATTAAGGAATTAAGGTAAAAAGACACTTTTGTAATGTGGTATCGCTCACATACCACATCTCACCTACCGCTCACCTACCTCTCACTTACAACTCTANCAAGATGGCATTGCTGCATTAAAAAATATAATACCCGTGTACCAACTACCAACCAAACTTGGCATGTATATTATTCGTTGTGGACTTACTTCGAAATCGCCACGTGTCACACGCGACACCTTCCGAGTCCACAATCAAAGTCAAACTTGGCATGTATATCTCAGCGTTGATTTTATAATAGTTTTACTACAACTATTAAAAATTATATCTTTAAGTAACAGAGTGGAAAATGGTGCGTTGATTTATCAATAATATGCAAAGAGAAACACCGAGATATCATGCCCATGCAAGATAAAAATATTTTATTACGTCTTATGCATGTAGAATTGTGCGTGTATGACGGTTATTCTAGAGTAGGGAATCAAGCTAAGCATGTTTGGTTTAGGATTTTAGGTTGTGAGTGAATATAAAAGGTTCAAGTGTGTGTGCACAAGATTGACTAAGACCACACCACGATGGTTAACCCTAAGGCCAGACAGTCCTATGGGGACTCTTCTTGAGCTCTCCCATATTGGCCCCATCCTACTAAGTGTAAGAAGCTAGAACAAAATATGTGGAACTCCAATAAAAGTAAAGAAGTGTTTAGAATTTCTAATGGGATATTGTTCCTTACTAGTCCTCTAGGATAATCAACAGAAAAGTCCTATATTGCTAGATCTTAGGCTTCTAAGGAAGAAAGACTAAACCTCAACAAAAATGAGGTCAACAATATGTCATACTTTAGAATTATGGTAGAGTGTGATAGAACATAAGTAAAGACATATTATAAATATTTCTAATAATTTGTTTGGATTTATGTTGGGCAGATCTACTATGAAGGCTATACGTTTATTGAGAGGTTTGATGGAGAAGTACAAAGAAAATAAGATGGATCTACATATGAATTTCATTGATTTAGAAAAGCTTACGATAAGGTTTCAAGAGATATCCTTTAGAAATTTCTAGAGAAGAAATGTGCTGATATGAATTATATTCAAGTCATTAAAGATATGTATACTAGAGATTTTACTTGCATTCAAACAGAAAGAGGATTGATCAAATATTTTCCTATTTTAGTTGGATTACATCAAAGATCATCTTTTAAGCTGTATCTTTTACTTGACAATTATATGAGGATGTACCTTAGTCTATGATTTTTGTTGATGATATCCTTCTTGTGGATAAGGCTAGAGAAAGAGATCATAAAAAACTTTAATTATGGACATCTACAATGGAGTATAAAGGCCTTCGCCTCAGTAGAACTAAATTTGAATACATGGAATGTAGTTTTATTAATCGTAGCTCTGGTGACAAAGTTGTAACAGTGGGTGATTAAATCATTAAAAGGTTTGAACGCCGTAGGTATCTCAGGTCTATTGTTCAAAGTGATGGTGATTTATATTGGGATGCTATCAGTAGAATTGAAGTTGTTTGGTTGAAGTGAAGGAATGCTTCGGACCTATAGTGTGATAGAAAAGCATAGCTTAGACTAAAAGGAAAATTTTATAAGATGGTGGTGAGACCTACAATGCTCTATGGAACAAAGAGAAGCATAAAACTAAGGTAAGTGTTGCCAAGATGAGAATGCTTAGGTGGATGACTGGCTTTACACTTAGAGACGAAATGTGAAATGAATATATCTATGATAGGGTTAGAATAGCTCCAGTGGTGTAAGCAATTTGAAAGAGTCATCTTAGATGGTTAAGTCACATTAAGCGTCGACCATCTATTGATCTAGTCGAGAGAGTAGATGTTTTGGAATTCGACTTATATTAAGAAAGAAAGAGGAAGTCCTCGAAAGAGTGGTGCATGTTGTATAAAAAGTGATTTTAATTTATTAGAATTAAATGAAAATATGACACTCAATTGGAGACAATGGAGAAAAAGGGCTCATGTAGCCGACCCGCTTAGTGGGATAAAGACTTGTTGTTGACTTTATTTCTTTTACATTTATACCATTCAATTCTTTCATATAACATAAAAAATACCTCTATTTTTCCTTTTAAATGTAAAACACATTTATATGCATGGAAATGTAGCATGTGTGTAAAAATTGAAATCTAGGTGTCATAAAATGTAAATACATATGAATTACATGATATTTGTATAATTTTTTTAAGAAAATAATAGAGAAACCATCAATCCTTTTATATGAAATTCATAGCGTTCTACCTTCAAACTTCCACATCTTCAGGGGGAACTGAAAAAGTTGTGTTTTGGCAAATCATGGCAGCTTGTTGTTGAGTGAATATAGGTGTTCTAAAATTTATTTAGAACAAATTTTTAAAACCGATTAGTTTATGGACTAATCTATCTAAGCCGACGGCATTGTTATCTATTTAAAATGAGATCAATTGTGCCAACAAAGTACAACTTGTATGCTTATTTGGCACCAAATTTTGCCACGAAAACACAATTACTTAAAATAATTTTCCATGCATAACTACTGCTTCTCGTTTCCCTCTGAGATTTTTTAAAAACCATAAATTTTTTTTCTTGGTTTCCACCATTAATACATTTTTCTATTCTCATTCAATAAAATCTCTTGCATTTCTTCTCTCTTTTTTTTTTTGGAATTTTAAATATTGTTTTTGGAATTTCTTTTCTTCTCTCTTTCACCTATTATCTTAGTTTTACTCTTTGATTTTTTATTTTTTTTTAAATAGTACATTCATTTTTAAAATGTTAATTTTATTAGAAAAAAAAACAGGTTTGAAATTATGAAACCTTTTTCATAAATATATACTCTATTGATAGAGAAAGGCCACGGAGAGTGTTAGCTGAGGTTTTAAACTTTCTTATTCAAGTAAGAGTCACACTAGAAATGGTGTAGATATAATTATAAATAAGAGTTTGAAAGGTAACATTGTAAAAATTAATAGAAATGAAGATAGAATTACACCTCTTTAAATTGTTGTTTATACTAAGATTTTTCATATTATAAGTGCTTATGCTTCTCAAGTAAATTTAGATATATGTTCTAAGAAAAACTCTAGAATGACCTAGAAAAATTAATAAAAATGATATCTCTTCAAGAAAGAATTTTTATTGGAAGAGTTTGAATGAACATGTTGGTAGAGTGGTAGAAGATTTTATAAATATTCATCCTGGCTACGACTTTGGAGTGATTAATGAAGAAAGTATAACCATATTAGATTTTATTTTGACGTATAATTTTATTATTGCTAATACGTTATTTAATAAAAGAGATGAGCATATTATTACTTATAAGAATAGATCTAATAAAACATAAATTGATTATTTCTTTATAATAAGAAGAGATCATCGAGAATGTAAAGATCGTAAGGTCATTCCGAGTAAAAAATTTTAGTACTTAACATCAATTATTAGTTTTGGATTTTAAGATGAAAAGTTCTAAGATAAAGAATAGTAGAAATCATTCTCATAGAATTAGAAGGGGCACCTAAAAGACACAAATAAAATTATTTTTATCAGTAAACTTTAAGATAGATTTCATGATTTGAGATGTTCATAAAGAAGCAAATTCTATGTGTGATAAAACAACAAACACTATTAAAGAAGTGATAAAAGATGTACTTGGAGAATCAAAAAGAAAATATTCTAGGAAAAAAGTAGTTAGTGATGGAATAATAATTTGCAATAAAAGCTAAAATATAAGAAGTTATATTATAAAAATTGGTTTAAATGTAAAAGCTTAGAGAATTGGGAAAATCAAAGGTTTCCAGAAGAGAGTCTAAGAAAATAATTTGTCATGCTAAAAATTCTATTTTTAGTAATATTTATAATATATTATATACTAAAGAGGGCAAAAAATATATAAACTAACCAAACAAAGAAAAAAGAAAAGTAAAGATGAAAATTGCGAACTGTATTAAAGATGAAAATCAAAATGTATTTTTTTTAAAAGAAGATATTCAACATAGGTGAGTGAGCTATTTGATAAACTTTTCGAAGAAGTTTCTGAAAATATGATTGACTTTAGTGATCTTAACATTGTTAATAATAATAATATATTTTATTTTTACTATGGCTTTAGTAAAAATAAAATATTAAATCATGACATGAATCCTTTTGATCATTGTGTAAGTGTTAGGTCGTCCCGTGGAAGCGACGCGTTGTATAGCCTGAATACAGGGAAAAGTACGCAAGGGCCGCTACACCAACTCCCGGGTGTAGTGTCAAATAAGCAAGGGTTCCCACATTACGAGTGAATGCGGGTAAAGAAGTTTGTCCATGAAACCTAATGAAACTAATATTATGATAGGATCTTGGAATATAGGCACTCTCAATGGTAAATTAATGATAATATTAGGATAGGATCTTGGAATATAGGCACTCTCAATGGTAAATTAATGGAATTAGTTAATATTATGATTCATAGGAAAGTTAATATCTTATGTATTCAAGAAACAAAATGGGTTAGAGAAAAGGCTAAGGAGTAATAATTTAGGTTTTAAACTTTGGTATTCTGGTAAGAGTCGCACTAGAAATGGTGTAGGTGTAATTATAAATAAGAGTTTGAAAGATAATGTTGTAAAAATTAATAGAGTTGGAGATAGAATTATAGCCCTTAAGATTATCATTGATACTAGGATTTTTAATATTATAAGCGCTTAAGCTCCTCAAGTAGGTTTAGATACAGGGTCTAAAGATAATTTTTGGAATGACTTAGAAGACTTAATATAAATGATACCTCTTGAAGAAAGAGTTTTTATTTGAGGAGATTTAAATGGACATGTCGGTAGAGTGGTAGAAGGCTTCATAAATACTCATGGTGGCTACGGTTTTAGAGTAACTAATGATGAAGGTAGAGCTATTTTAAATTTTGCTTTAGCTTATGATTTTGTTATTACTAGTACTTTATTCAAGAAAAGAGATGAGCATCTTATTACTTATAAGAGTGGATCTAAAAAAATACAAATTGATTATTTTGTTATGAGAAGAAGAGATCGTCGAGATTGTAAAGATTGTAAGGTCATTCCAAGCAAGAATTTAAGTACCCAACATCATTTATTACTTCTAGATTTTAAGATGAAGAGTTTTAAAATAAAGAATACTAGGACTTATCATCGTAGAATTAGATGTGGTAACCTAAATGACACAAATAAAATTATTTTTATGAGTAAAATTCAATATTTCAAAATTTGGGATGTTCATGAAGAAGCAAATATTATGTGGGATAAAGTAACAAACACTATTAAACAAGTAGCAAAAGATGTGCTTGGGGAATCAAAAGAAAAAGTTTTTATAAATAAAAGTAGTTGGTGGTGGAATAATAATGTGCAAGAAAAGATAAAATATAGGAAGTTATGTTATAAAAATTGGTTTAAATGTAAAATCTTAGAGAACTGGGAGAAATATCAAATGGCTTGTAATGAGTCTAAAAGAACAATCTGTGACGCTAAAAATTCTGCTTTTAATGATTTTTATAATGGATTTGATACTAAGGAGGGTGAAAACTATATGTATAAACTAGTCAAACAAAGAGAAAAGAAAAGTAAAGATTTGACTCAAGTAAAGTGTATTAAAGATGAAAATCAAAAAGTACTTTTCTTAGAATAAGATATTCAACATAGGTGGGTGAGTTATTTTGATAAACTTTTTAATGAGGTTTCTGAATATACGATCGACCTTAGTGATCTTAATGTCATGAATAATAATAAAATGTTTCATTTTTACCGTCACATTAGTAAAAAAGAAGTTGAGGAGGCTTTAAAGAAAATCAAGGGTGGAAAGTTTGTAGGACCAGATGATATCCCAATTGAAGTGTGAAAATATTTAGTAGATTTGGGAGTTTCTTGGCTTACTAAACTCTTTAATATTATTTTAAAAACTAAAAAGATGCCTGAGGAGTGGATAAAGAGTATTTTGGTCCCCATTTTTAAGAATAAACGGGATGCATGAGAGTTTGCAAATTATAGAGGAATTAAGTTGATATGTCATAATTTAAAGTTATGGGAGAGGGTAATTGAATATAGGTTATGACGCAATACAAGGATTTCTCATAATAAATTTGTATTTATGTCGGGCATGTTTATTATGGAAGCTATACATTTATTGAGAGGTTTAATGGAGAAGTTTAGAGATAATAAGAATAATCTACATTTGATTTTTATTGATTTAGAAAAAGCTTACAATATAGCTCCAAGAGATATCCTTTGGAGAGTTCTTGAGAAGAAAGGTGTTGATATGCCTTAAATTCAATTCATTGAAGATATGTATACTAGAGCTGTTACTTGTGTTCAAACTAAAGGAAGATTGCCCAAATATTTTCCTATTTTTTTTATTACATTAGGGATCGGCTTTAAGCCCATAGCTTTTTGTTTTAGTTATGGATGGTCTTGCTGGACATCTACAGGAGGATGTACCTTGGTGTATGTTTTTTGCTGATGATATCCTTCTCGTGTATAAAATGAGAGAAAAATCCCAGAAAAAACTTGAAATATGGNATTTGTATTCATTTTGTTTTAAAATTGAAATGGTAGTATTTTTTTATGTGATATGAATGATTTCGGTGTTAGGTTGTAAGTACATAGGAGTTTGGGAGTTATGAACGTATTCATTTCAGTTTGGGGTTACAACTGATTTGATATATTTAAAATATAAAATGAGATAAATATCTTATAGGGTAAATATGATCAATTTGATTGCATGCAAGATTTTATAATGATGGAAAATTCATCGGTTTTTCTTTTTCTTTTGGTTTCTTTAAGAGTGTAGTTTGAAAACCCTATGATATAATAAAATTCCCTCAGGGATTCCTAACCCCCCACACACACACACGAGAAAATATTACATCATGACTCTATATGTAGAATTACGTGCAGAGTCCAATAAAATCACGCCCCCGTGACAGTGACAGAAACAAATAAAATATGTCTGATGACACGAGAGAATATTCATCCAGTGTTACTCATGTGTTATTGTGTATTATTCAAGTGTTATTAATGTGTTATTGTGTTATTATAACACTGAGAATATTCCCAAAACACAATAACACTTGAATAACATACAATAACACTTGAATAACACGGAGAATATTCCCTTATGCTACCGGGACGATTTTTTTTTTTTCACATCCACGTGATGTGATTTCATTAGACTCCGCACGTACGTGCGGAGTATTGATGCAATATTTTTTCCCCACACACACAAATTACAATAAATAATATTTGTATCGGTGATTTTAGAAGACTACCACAACAGTTTAAAATGATTTGCAGTGATTCAAAACCGCTGCAAAAATCATCGTCATTGATTTCTGCCAAACATTTTGTAGCTGTTTTTAGACCGCCACAAAAAAACCAAAAAGTTAATGGCGATTTAAACCGCTGCAACTGTTGTTTCTGCGACGGCTTAAACTTACAGATCTTTTTTTTTTT
>JXCR01146536.1:53561-72665 GCA_002079205.1 Phalaenopsis hybrid cultivar | reverse complement strand
AAATGAGACGAAAAAGAACACAAGCAAACACAGATCGTTTACGTGGTTCGATCCAACTGGATCTACGTCCACGGGAGGGAATCAATCAAATATTTCACTAAGGCAAAAGAAATGGAGAATACATAGCTTATATATAGAGATGAGCCCTCATCTTCCTTCTATGGCCTCCCTCTCAAGCGACACCTTGATACAAGGCCTCAAGATGCTCTCCTCCTCTATAACTCTATAGTTATTCTCTCCTCCTTTGTGGTAGCTTAAGATCTCTTCTCCCTTGCTCTCCTAGTCCTCACACCCTCTCTATTTATAGAAGCAAGAGAGTAGTAGGTGGTAGGTGAGCGGTAGGTGAGATGTGGTAGGTGGCGGTGTCACATTACAAAATTGTCCTTTTACCTTAGTTCATTAATTGGGGGTCAAAATAACAAATACTGTATGTACCGCTCAAAAATTTGAAAGTATTAAATCTATTTGTGGAAACCAAAATAAATATTTCTCGGATCTGAGGCAAAATCAGGATATAAACTGACAATTGATTTTCATGCACCACCATCAGGATGACACAACATTTCATCTGTATTATCGTGTTTAGAGTGTCATATCATATTTGATACCAAAGTTAACCCAAAACACAACACAAAACATAAATTTTATTAATAACTGAAAAAGATGTTACAATGATGAACCAAAAGAAAGAAAGATGTAGAGCAAATCAAACATAAAGTAAAACATTACAATAAATACTCAACACATAAAGACACAAGAAANACTCGCCCGTAGTAATTGAAGTCACCAACTTCCGCGGTGTTCACAACATCGTAGTTTTGATTTCTCTTATTACCATCCTAAGATTTGATATAAAATTTATTACCATTTATGTAAAATCTCTTATATCACTGTGCAACCTTATTAGAACCATTTGCAAGGGTCATAATTTCATTCGTTAAAGAAGAATCATTGACTATTTTAATCTGGAATGAATAAAAAGTTTCATTAAAAAAATATTTAGGTTTCGACGAATAATCAATATGTTAAGAAACTTACTTCTTGTTGAACCACTCATGGAATCTTTCATTCAAAAGCTTCTCAATTTCTGTAAGAGTAAAATTTATGTGTTTATGTATCTTTCTTTGCTCACTAGCAATAAGGACANTATACATATGAGACAGATACTTGATTTGAGTAGATAGAACCAACATCTGTTAATGACACTAAGGTACCATCAACAGTCACGATAGACACAAAAGTTACAACATTTAAAAATATAGAAGAACTAAGAGCAGTTGACATATGATGTGAAGTGCCAGAATCAAGAACCCATATAAAGGAAAATATACATGACTTGCTGCTAGAAGGCAAACCTATATTTGAAGGGCAGACGTAGGACATGGTTGAGAAACAAGGAACTCCTGGAATTGCTCGTTGAGTGAGGCAATGGTGGCATTGCAAGATTGATAGCTATGAGAATAGAGCTTCAACTCATGGGTAAGTGAGTAGTAGGTGGAAGAATTATTAGCAGTTGACATATGATGTGAAGTGCCAGAATCAAGAACCCATATAGAGGAAAATATACATGACTTGCTGCTAGAAGGCAAACCTATATTTGAAGGGCAGACGTAGGACATGACTGAGAAACAAGGAACTCCTGGAATTGCTCGTTGAGTGAGGCAATGGTGGCATTGCAAGATTGATAGCTATGAGAATAGAGCTTCAACTCATGGGTAAGTGAGTAGTAGGTGGAAGAATTATTGGCAGTTGACATATGATGTGAAGTGCCAGAATCAAGAACCCATATAGAGGAAAATATACATGACTTGCTGCTAGAAGGCAAACCTATATTTGAAGGGCAGACGTAGGACATGACTGAGAAACAAGGAACTCCTGGAATTGCTCGTTGAGTGAGGCAATGGTGGCATTGCAAGATTGATAGCTATGAGAATAGAGCTTCAACTCATGGGTAAGTGAGTAGTAGGTGGAAGAATTATTGGCAGTTGACATATGATGTGAAGTGCCAGAATCAAGAACCCATATAGAGGAAAATATACATGACTTGCTGCTAGAAGGCAAACCTATATTTGAAGGGCAGACGTAGGACATGACTGAGAAACAAGGAACTCCTGGAATTGCTCGTTGAGTGAGGCAATGGTGGCATTGCAAGATTGATAGCTATGAGAATAGAGCTTCAACTCATGGGTAAGTGAGTAGTAGGTGGAAGAATTATTGGCAGTTGACATATGATGTGAAGTGCCAGAATCAAGAACCCATATAGAGGAAAATATACATGACTTGCTGCTAGAAGGCAAACCTATATTTGAAGGGCAGACGTAGGACATGACTGAGAAACAAGGAACTCCTGGAATTGCTCGTTGAGTGAGGCAATGGTGGCATTGCAAGATTGATAGCTATGAGAATAGAGCTTCAACTCATGGGTAAGTGAGTAGTAGGTGGAAGAATTATTGCTACATTCCCAGATGGTAACAGAGGTTTGAATGGTTGATTTTGTGGTTGTTTTTTTGGTTTCCAAGATGAAGTTTGTTGAGATTATTGCATTTGATTCAATAACTTTGGACATTGATTCTTCTAGTGACCATTTTGCTTACAAAAGTTGCACTTATCAATGCTAAACTTATTCTAATTGTTGAGAAGAGGTTTAGTAGGAACTACAGAAATAAATGGAGATAAATATTTCCTTTCCAACATTTCCTTTATTCGCTCGAGACTTCAAATGAATCTCAAGCCAACAACACATTAACCAACGATTCAACTTAAGGAAGGGGTTTGTGATGCAAAATTGTGCCATTAAGGCCTTCAAAATCATCCCAAAGAGCTATCAGAAATTGAACCAAATGTTGTACTTCTACACGAGCATTATAAGATGCAAATGCTCATAAATTTGCAAATTCAGTAAGAGTAATGATGATCATAAAGATTATACATTGCAGAATAAAATTTTTGAATACTCATGCAATCGTGTAATTTTTTTGAAGGGTCTGAATATCTATCTCTAATTAGTACTATTTTACAAGATTAGACTCTGTATATAAAAGCCATTTTATACATTGCTAATTGAACACCAATAGATTGTAATACATACTTGTTAGTCGATGTTATAATTTTTGAATTAGAGGCATCCCAAAGTTCCAATTGCATCACAAATCTCTCATCTTTCTCATTTGTGGGTTTAACAACAGTTCCAGTGGCAATCCCACATTTGTTTACCCTTTATAAAATTTCTCATGACATAACTCTAATACATATAATTCTACCCATTTAATTGCATACTAATATATTGAAGATAGTCATCTTCTTTTCACTCGTCATCATGATAAACAACAAATACCCAAACAACACTAGAAAGCAAAAGAAGGAATAAGAGAGACAAATACAAATACCAATTGGATGAAACGTAATATTACAAGTTGAAGGCTACTGAAACTAGCGAGGCTGAATGATGATGAATCAAGATTTTACAAAGACTAATCAGACTGTGCAAAAGAGAATCAGGCACGATAGAAAAAAAAAAATTTCGGCCCTTTGCCTCAAACCCGAGAGAAGTAGGGGCTAGGTTTTCATATTGCAAACAATAACAAGAATAAGTTACAAATTAATTATATCAGCAAAAAGAGGGGAAAATAAACAACCAAGACTAAACTATCCTTATATAATACTACTACTTGTATTAAATATAATATTCACAGTGATTTTATGAGCCAACTTGATCAGCTAATATGTCAAATTTAAGTCGGTTATAACTAGACTCATTAGCTCATGAGCTCTCTAGTTTAACCATATACGAATATGAAATACATTCAAAACATATATTAAAATTCAAAACTTTAAACATAAAATTGTCATTAAAAAAAAAATCCATTTTCCACTTCCCAATTAAGTTTTTGTTATTACACTGCTTAACATAAGGCCATAAAAAAACAAAAACAAGTTTAAGCCCTTAATAATAAGCCTAATATCCACACTAAGGTAATCATAACTATGGCACTTAGATTATAAATGAATGATGTATGTTGTCTATGTCATTCAATAATAACAAAATTACTATCTATTTTTCGTTATCACAACCTATTATTTTATTCAACCACCCGGATCCTCATCATAGAATGCCTGCCAAGCCACCACCTAACCTCAACTACCCCCTCATCATTATATATATATATATATATATATATATGACTCTGATGATAACTCTGAATAATTTATTTTTGGTATGGATTGTGGTTGAGTGCGGCAGGGTGAAGATAATTGTGATATTGCTTCACTCTTGAAGGAATATATTGCATGAATATAATATAAGTCTATACGTGCATGTCTTAGTACAAGCAAAAATTATTTCTTCGCTTTGAATATAAAATCTTCCAATTATTGTATATTCTCCACTCGGATTATATAAAAAAGAAATAATTGATGTTCCCAAGGTTATATATATATATATATTTACATACATACGACTCAAATTGTAAATATTTACATATCTGACATCTAAATTTCATTTAGCGCATGATAACATCTTATATATGCATGAAAATTTGTATTCATTTTGTTTTAAAATTGAAATGGTAGTATTTTTTTATGTGATATGAATGATTTCGGTGTTAGATAATGTAAATACATAGGAGTTTGGGAGTTATGAACGTATTCATTTCTGTTTGGGGTTACAACTGATTTGATATATTTAAAATATAAAATGAGATAAATATCTTATAGGGTAAATATGAACAATTTGATTGCATGCAAGATTTTATAATGATGGAAAATTCATCGGTTTTTCTTTTTCTTTTGGTTTCTTTAAGAGTGTAGTTTGAAAACCTTATGATATAATAAAATTCCCTCAGGGATTCCTAACCACACACACACACGAGAAAATATTACATCATGACTCCATATGTAGAATTACGTGCAGAGTCCAATAAAATCACGCCCCCGTGGCAGTGACAGAAACAAATAAAAAATGTCTGGTGACACAAGAGAATATTCATCCAGTGTTACTCATGTGTTATTATGTATTATTCAAGTGTTATTAATGTGTTATTGTGTTATTATAACACTGAGAATATTCCCAAAACACAATAACACTTGAATAACATACAATAACACCTGAATAACACCAAATAACATGGAGAATATTCTCTTATGCTACCGGGACGATTTTTTTTTTTCACCTCCACGTGATGTGATTTCATTAGACTCCACACGTACGTGCGGAGTATTGATGCAATATTTTTTCCCCACACACACAAATTACAATAAATAATATTTGTATCGGTGATTTTAGAAGACTACCACAACAGTTTAAAATGATTTGCAGTGATTCAAAACCGCTGCAAAAATCATCGTCATTGATTTCTGCCAAACATTTTGTAGCTGTTTTTAGACCGCCACAAAAAAACCAAAAAGTTAATGGCGATTTAAACCGCTGCAACTGTTGTTTCTGCGACGGCTTAAACTTACAGATCTTTTTTTTTTTAAATAGTTTCTATTTTTATGTTTCTTCACCTGCTTCTGAGGTATGTTTGGGACTTCAAGCCACACAAAAAAGGAATTTAACTGATTTCTATGCAATACAAATACTATTTCAACTGTAGGCTCATACAAACAAATTAAACAAACTAAAATAATGATAAAAATATATATAAAAAAAAAAACTATATTTTGAAAAACTAACTTTGTTCATGAAGAACATACCCACTTCATCAGCAACATTTTCAGTAGGAAGTACAAGAAACTACACAAGCTTTGAAGCACCATACGTAAAGGCACTGCGTATTCTGCAAAAATTACCTGCAAGATGAAAAACAATTGGCAATACGTCTGCTAAATGTCCGATAGAAAAGAGAGGCTTCATCATTAAATTGAGGAAAATCACAGAGCAAGAGAATATAACCTTGTAACCGTGGTTCCCGGATTGGAAGCAATATCAACTGGTAGAGTGGAAAAATGTAAACTATAGTTGCATTTGAATGACACAAATGCAAAGAATAATAAGCTTTCCTCATTCAACACATTTAATGATAGTATTCAAAGAGAAAATAAATAATGATACTCCAAATATAAAGTATCATGTAGCGAGTGGAGCCAAACACCCCCTAATTCGTATAGGAATTACCAAAGGTTTTGCGTAGCATCCAAATCCAAGCATCAGCATTTAATTACAAATGAATCAAAGAAGACTTACATGCATACCACTCAATTCATATGTATTTGCATATCTAACACCTACAATTCCTTACTCTGCCTAATTGATGACATTTGACAGAACCCGAGTCATATGGAAAAGCAACATGCAACTACCAATTATTTGGATCAACTTCAAAACTATTTTCGACAAATAGAAGCCAGAAGCGTTAAACTTTGTTTTGAAAATATATCAAATGAATTTCTTACCAAAAAATTTAAAATATGTCATCATCAAACCATTCTTTAAAAAAAAAATCAAAATATGTACAACAATAGGCCAAAAACATAAAACCAAATAATTAAAGCACATCAAGTTTCAGTATTTCCAAAAAACTTTAAGGATTTCCTACAAACAATTAGTAAAATGAATAAAATTCTTACCTCCCATAGATCTCCAGGCAACATGAACTAATTGAGTTTTTCTCTTTCTGCAGAAAAAAAACAAACAAAAAGGATCATAAAAATAAAAAACTTTAATTATCTATCCAATTTCCTCTCTATTAGAAGTTATACCATAATCATAAATATCTCTGAGTTTTGCTCTTATAACAAAATTCCAATTTTGATTTTTGGGATCTTGAATGTACAACACCAGCTCCACTTGAGAAGAGAAAACAAATGGATCATGCTCTCTTTTTTCAACAGTATGAACTAAACATGAGAAGTTCACTAAAGTCAGTCCAAATTAGTCTTTCTTNAATATCTCTGAGTTTTGCTCTTATAACAAAATTCCAATTTTGATTTTTGGGATCTTGAATGTAGAACACCAGCTCCACTTGAGAAGAGAAAACAAATGGATCATGCTCTCTTTTTTCACCAGTATGAACTAAACATGAGAAGTTCACTAAAGTCAGTCCAAATTAGTCTCTCTGCATCCCAGTAGCATTAGTATTCGCCCAATCATATTTGAACAAGACAACCCGAAATAAGTCGGAATAACAAATATCAATAATATCATTGACTCGCCTGTAGTAATTGAAGTCACCAACTTCCGCGGCGTTCACAACATCGTAGTTTTGATTTCTCTTATTATCATCGTAAGATTGGATATAAAATTTATTACCATTTATGTAAAATCCCTTATATCACTGTGCAACCTTATTTTCACAATTTCATCTGTTAAAAAAGAATCATTGACTATTTTAATCTGGAATGAATAAAAAGTTTCATTAAAAAAATATTTAGGTTTCGACGAATAATCAATATGTTAAGAAACTTACTTCTTGTTGAATTTCTATAAGAGTAAAATTTATGTGTTTATGTATCTTTCTTTGCTCACTAGCAATAAGGACTTCTATATATAATGATATATTATCACAATGGCAAAGCATATATCCATGAGCTTGTACTAAGGATTTTTTAACTAAGATAAAAGTTGTAATTTTTTCCAATGAAATTACCCCACTGCAAAATTTATAATGTAGTGCTCCTCATTTAATAACAACTTTGAACTCGTGGGCATATGAGCTATCTGAGATCTCTCTAAATATTTAGAACAAAAATATATTCCTTCATCCATTATATATCCTCTGTAATTGATCCTTCGGGTGGTGCCTTATTTCCAGCATAATCCTTAAATTTTTATAAATTATATTTTTAACATTAGTACTCCAGTTAAATTGACAAGGAAAACTTAAATTTTTATACATTACCTCTCAAATGGACACATCCACTTTTAATGCATAGAACCACCAAGTTTGATCTCTTCAACTAAGTGAAGGAGCAAGTGAACCATGATTGTGAAAAAAGAGCGGAGGAATTACTTTTCCATCTTACACAAAGTCAGAACAATATCACTCTGAAGTTTCTCTAACCCAATTAGAATGATTACCTTAGAGCATAAAGATTTCAAAAATCGTGAGGTCTCAACAGTAACACCAATAATTTTTTCTAAGGAGCACAAAGTTTAAATGCAATTGGTAGAATATCTTCAATAAGCACATGACAGTCGTGACTCTTTAGACCTGCTATCTTGTAGTCATTTATTTTAATAAATCTAGAAATATTTGATGCATATTCTCTAGGCATTTTCATATTTTTTGGTACTTCACAGAACATCTGTTTTTCTTTTTTTTGACATTGTGAAACAAGTTGATGGTAAATAAATGTAACATTATCTAAAACGCAAGGATGGAGTTCATTTTTCATACCAATATCAATCAAGTCTTGTCTTGCTTATAGATTATCCTTTAATTCGTCAATATCTAGGAGTGTGGATATGAATATATCACAAACATTTTTCTCTATGTACATTACATCCAAATTATGTGGTAGAATGTTGTGCTCCCAATAAGGTAAGCAGAAGAAAATATTTTTTTCTTCCACTTTAACAAATCATCAGATCATTCTGCTATCAAACTAGTATGATTATTTTTCTTGCTCCTATGGATTACATTATTATTTTCACTAAAAGCAGTCATAAAATTTGAGTGCCAGTAATTCTTTGAGGTGCAGTTCTAAATTCTTCGGTATTATCAAAATACTGCTTCTGTCGACGAAAAATATATCCTTGTGGCAGCCAACATCGATGACCCATGCAAGAAAACTTTTTACTTTTGTGCAGCCAACAATCGATATTTTCTACACAACACGAACAAGCAAATCTGTCTGTCTTTGGTACTCCACTCAAATAAAATAGCATATGCAGGAAAATCATTGATAGGCCCTAATAATGCTGCACGTATTTTGAAATTTTGACATGTTGCTGCATTATAACATTGCTCTCTCAACCATAATTCTTGTATCTCTTCAATTAATGGCTGTAGGTAAATCTCAATGTCATTATCTGGACTTCTCACCCCTGGGTATTATGGTCGACAAAATAAAAGATGCATGTTTTATCCCAATCCAAAGAAGTGAATTATATATTATCAAAAATACAGACCAAATACTGTATGTACCGCTCAAAAATTTGAAAGTATTAAATCTATTTGTGGTTAAACCAAAATAAATATTTCTCGGATCTGAGGCAAAATCAGGATATAAATTGTCAATTGACTTTCATGCATCACCATCAGGATGACACAACATTCCATCTCTAATACCGTGTTTAGAGTGTCATATCATATCTGATACCAAAGTTAATCCAAACCACATCACAAAACAGAAATTTTATAAATAACTGAAAAAGACGTTACAACGATGAACCAAAAGAAAGAAAGACGTAGAGCAAATAAAACATAAAGTAAAGCATTACAATAAAGACTCAACACATAAAAACACAAGAAGCTCGACAAGGAGGAAGTCCAGAAAGGTGGCGCAATTGAAAAAGAAAGACACGATAACAATCAATTCAAGTGGCAATTGAAAAATCTTGGAGAGCACATCAAGTATGTGAGTCTTATGAGTTTATGAAATAATCCCTCACAGAAGGGAGACCAACCAAAAATGCATCACTATTATTTTCCTCAATAGAAATAAAATCCCTAAACACATGACATAAAAATATGCAATCATCCTTGATATCATCAAAATATTTAAGAACAACAGCAACAATAGAGGTGGGACTCTCATCTTTTGAACATTGCGCTATTTGCAGATGTCCTTTCTTAAGATAATTAAAATAAAATTTATCCCTAGTGGGTTTCTCAATAAGTTTTTTTATATGCAATAATAGATGTGATCACAAAATTTGAAGGTCAAATAGTAGAACTAGAAAAAAGTGAATGTGTAAGCCCAAAAGTAACCCTTGTGGTGCGAATTGGTCAACAGAATTGATAGGTTTACTTGAACTTTCAAGCGCATAACTATTTTTCAAGTAGTTTCCGAGCTAATGCATCCTAAGCTGTCCAAATAATTTACTAGCATTATGATTTGTGCAATACTTCATTGTCAGCATATCTAGTGCAAGAGCATGGAGAAACTGTTAAATATATTAAGCCTGTGATCCACCAAACTCTCTCCACGTCTCACCTACCACTCTATGTGTCCCACCTACCTCTCTACGCGTCCCACCTACCGCTCTTATGTTTTCTTTAAATAGCCTCTTTTGTCTGTCATAGATTGCTAAGCCAAGCCCTCTTAACCTCTCCGCTCCTTAAGCTTGGCTCGGCAAAGCTTACAAAAAAAACTTACGGTGGAGAGCTAAAGGAGAGAAAGGAAGAGAGAGAGAGAGAGGAAGGGAGAGAGAAAAAAAGGGAAGTTTTCTTGTAAATGTCAAAGCGCTCGACGACGTAATTTTTCTCGAAGTAATAAAATCTTCTGCAGCTTCGTGGACGTAGACAAATTAGTCGAATCACGTAAATCTGTGTGTTATTTTCTGGTTTGCAATTTTTCGATCCGATTTTTTTTTCACTTTATTGACGTCGTTTTTTTA
Organism: Phalaenopsis hybrid cultivar; assembly: GCA_002079205.1. Classification (NCBI taxonomy): domain Eukaryota; kingdom Viridiplantae; phylum Streptophyta; class Magnoliopsida; order Asparagales; family Orchidaceae; genus Phalaenopsis; species Phalaenopsis hybrid cultivar. The sequence goes on along the minus strand of JXCR01146536.1, from coordinate 62,167 downwards.
TAACAATTGGTATCAGAGCCTCGATTCGGATCTGAGGAAGAACGATGGCAGGAGACAAAGTGAAGATTTTGGGGATTGAGAAGTTCGACGACACATATTTTGGTTATTGGAGGATGCAGATAGAGGACTACCTCTATGAGAAGAAACTTAATCTTCCATTACTGGGAAAGCGACCGGAGAAGATGGATGAGACCGATTGGAATCTGTTAGATCGACAGGTTCTGGGGTTTATTCGATTGACCCTATCGAGATTTGTTGCCCACAACTTCATCAGGAGACGACGACCGCAGATCTCATGGCAGCTTTATTAAGCATGTATGAAAAGACATCAGTGAATAACAATGTGCACTTGATGAAAAAGCTATTCAATTTAAAGATGGCGAAAGGTATGTATGTCGCTCAGCATCTGAATGATTTCAACACCATCACAAATCAATTGTTGTCTGCTGAAATTAATTTTGACGATGAGATGTGCATTGATATTGTTGGCTTTATTGTCAAATAACTGGAAAGCTATGAGGATGATAGTTAGCAACTTCGCAGGTAAAACTAAGTTGCAATATGATGATATTCATGATTTAATTTTGGCAAGGAGGTGCGCATGAAGGATTTTGGCGAGGCATTGTGTTCGAGTTCTGCATTGAATGTTGATTCCAAAGGGAGATCACACGACAGGGACTTAAACAGATGAATGTCAAAATCAAAGCACAGTGGCCAGAGCAAGTCAAAGTCTGGTCAGCAAGGAACCTGATGGAAGTGGCAAAACTTGTCACATAAAGAAGGACTGCAAAAATCCTAAGAAGACGGAAAACGTTAATGCTAATGTTGTAACTGAAGAAGTGCATGATACACTATTGTTTGCAATTCATAGTTCTGTTGATGTCTGGATACTGGACTCAGAGACTTCTTTCCATACATCTTCCCATTGAAAGTAAATGCAAAACTATGTTGCGGGTGATTTTGGGAAGCTGCACATGGTTGATGGAGCATCTTTGAACATGATGAGGATGGGAGATGTAAAAATTACACTCCCTAACAAAAACAAATGAACCTTGCAAAATGTCAGACACATTCCTGAGTTGAAAAAGAATCTAATTTCTATTTGGCAACTCGATGAAGGAGGACATTCAGTAGTGTTCTCAAATAGCAATCGGAAAGTCTCTAAAGGAGCACTGGTACTGGCTCGGAGCTTGGACACATGAGTCAGAGAGACATGAAAGAACTTCAATCCAGCGGTAAGCTACCCGAACTAAAATCAGTTGATCTAAACATGTGTGAGAGTTGCATTATGAAGACGTAGAAGAATATTAGTTTCTTGAAAAGTAGCAGAGCGCCAAAGGCAGAAAAAACTAAAACTTGTACACACCGATGTGTGGGGGCCTTCTCAAATGACATCTTCTGGAGGTTCTCGTTACTACGTCATATTCATAGATGATCACGATAGAAAGATATATGTTTACTTTCTAAAGCATAAATATGATGTATTTACTGTGTTCAAAACTTGGAAGGTCATAATTGAGACAGAGACAGATCTAAAACTAAAATGTTTGAAGCCTGACAATGGTGGTGAGTACATCGATGGTGGGTTCAAGGAGTACTGTGGAGCTCATGTTATCAGAATAGAGAAAACCATTTTGGGGACACCACAAAAAAATGGAGTTGCAGAACATATGAACAAGATCATCAATAAGTGTGCCAGAAGCATGAGATTGCAGTTCGGACTATCACCAACTTTCTGGGCAGATGCGGTCAGCACTGCAGTTTACTTGATCAATGGGGAGTCATCCATCCCATTAGACTGTGAATTATCTGAGGTCTGGAGCGATAAAGAGGTCAAATTTTCTTATCTTAAAACTTTTGGCTATTTTTTTTATGTTCTAATCAATCATGATGTTTGTAGCAAGCTTGAGGCTAAGCCAAAGAAATATTATTTCATTGGCTATGGAGACAAAGCATTTGGCTATCGTTTCTGGGATAATCATGATCAAAATATTATTAGAAGTAGAAATGTGATATTCAATGAGAAGATGATGTACAAAGAGAAGGCTAGTACAAATTCTGAAGCAGATCCTCAAGAATCAGAGTTCATGAGGTTTGAAGATCTACCAGAGGTCATAGTAAATGACAAAAATGTGAATGACAAGGAGAATGGGTCTGAGACATCCATTTTTATTATTCCGCGGTCAGGTTTAGAGCCATTCACTACTCCAGCTACTGTTCGCAGGTCAGTCAGGAACAGACGTTCTCCACAACGTTACTCACCAACCTTGAACTATATCATAATGACAGATAATAGAGAACCATAGAGCTACGAAGAAAACTTGACAGACGAAAATTCTAACAAGTGGGAGCTGGCCATGAAAGAAGAGATAGCTTCCCTGGTGGGAAATCAGACATAAGAGCTGACAAAACTTCCACTAGGGAAGAAGACATTGCACAACAAGTAGGTGTACCGGCTGAAGACTAAGCTTGATGACAATAAATGTACAATGCTAAACTTGTTGTAGAAGGCTTTCAGCAGAGGCAATGCATTGATAATTCTGAGATATTTTCTCCTGTGGTTAAGCTCACAACCATCAGAATGGTCTTGGTTATGGTTGCTACTGAAAATCTATTCCTTGAGCAGTTAGATGTGAAGACGGCTTTTCTTCATGAAGATCTTGAAAAAGACATCTACATGCACCGGACTGATAGGTTCGTGGTACAAGGAAAATAAGATTCAGTTTGCAAATTGAAGAAGAGTTTGTATGACCTAAAGTAAGCTCCTAGACAGTGGTACAAGAATTTTGATAAATTCATGCTCAATGCAGGATACAACAGATGTCAGACAGATCACTGTTGCTATGTCAGACACTTTGACAACTCTTTTATCATCCTAATGTTGTATGTAAATGATATGTTTATTGCGGGGGCCATCATTGATGAGATTAATAATCTGAATAAGTTGATGTCAGAGCATTTTGCAATAAAGGATTTGGGAGCGGCAAAGTAAATCCTTGGCATGAGGATTGTCAGAGACTGAGTCAAAGGTACGTTGAGGCTTTTACAGGCTGAATATGTGAAAAAGGTGTTTAGCAGGTTCAATATGGATCATGCCAAACCAGCTAACACAACTTTGGGCATTCATTTCAAACTCAACAAAAATCAAGCTCCCAAGTCAGAGGAGGAACAAGACTGCATGAGTAAGGTTCCTTACGCTTCAGCTATTGGTTCACTTATATATGTTATGGTCTGCACCTGAACGGATATTGCTTATACAGTGGGAGTTGTGAGCAGATACATACGTAATCCAGAGAAGGAACATTTGGAAATAGTGAAGTGGATCTTGAGATACCTGAGAGGCTCCTCAGAAACCTGTTTGTATTTCTCAGGAAAAAGCTTGGAGGTGCAGAGTTATGTTGATGCAGATTTAGCTGGAGACATTTACATTAGAAATAGTACTACGGGTTATGTTTATACTCTTAGTGGTACTGCAGTGTCATGAAGCTTGAATCTTTAAAAGACAGTTTCATTGTCCACTATAGAAGCTGAGCACATTACAGTGTCAGATGCTGCAAAGGAGATGATATGACTATGAAGTTTCTTAGAAGAATTGGGTAAGTAGGTTTAAAGAGGCACTCTCTACAGTGACAGTTTGAGCGCTATATTTCTTGTCAAGAATCTAGTATTTCAATCCAGGACCAAGCATATTCAGATCAAGTATCACTTCATACGGTCATTGTTAGATTACAGACAGTTGGTACTTGAGAAAATTTATGAAAGCAAGAACCCTGTTGATATGTTGACTAAGGGTGTTACTCTTGAGAAACTGAAGTTGTACTCGATTTCAGTTGATCTTCTAGCCTGAAGACAAGGGCTTTGAGTTGCAGTGATGGAAGATATCCTGTTTGAGGAAAAAGGTCAGTACATCCAGCAGGTGATGCAGTCTTGTAAGTGGTGCAGTCAGTGTCTCAGTCTCCAAATGGGAGAATTGTTAAGTATATGGAGCCTGTGACCCACCAAACTCTCTCTGCGTCTCACCTACCACTCTCCGCGTCACACCTACCTCTTTCTGCATCCCACCTACCGCTCTCCTGTTTTCTTTAAATAGCCTCTTTTGGTCTGTCATAAATTACTAAGCCAAACCCTCTTAACCCCTCCCCTCCTTAATCCCTTAAGCTTGGCTCGGCAAAGTTTACAAGAAAAGCTTACAGTGGAGAGCTAAAAGAGAGAAAGGAAGAGAGAGAGGAAGGAGGAGAGAAAAAAAAAAGAAGTTTTCTTGTAAATGTCGAGGCGCTCAACGACGTAACTTTTCTCGAAATAATAAAATCCTCAGCAGCCCCATGGGCGTAGGAAAATTAGCCGAATCACGTAAATCTGTGTTATTTTCTGGTTTGCAATTTTTTTATCCCATTTTTTTTTCACTTTACTGCCGTCGTTTTTTCATAACAGAGACTTTTATGCAATAAAAATCAATGTCAAACAATAGTTTTGAAGGTTTAGGTAAATAAATTTTGCTAGAATCAATTTTCAGCTTAACCAATCCATTTTTTTTTTCTTTTTCATCTTCTTTTTCTTGGTGTTGTGAGATATGTACTTCCTGGCATAGAAGTATGGATCTTCCCACAGACGGCGCCAATTGTTGTGCGATATGTACTTCCTGGCATAAAATTGAGACACCACAGACGGCGCCAATTGTTGTGAGATATGTACTTCCTGGCATATAAATGAGACGAAAAAAAATACAAATCAAACAAGGTGTTTACGTGGTTCGATCCAACTGGATCTACGTCCACGGAAGGGAATCAATCAAATAGTTCACTAAGACTCCAACTGGATCTACGTCCACGGAAGGGAATCAATCAAATAGTTCACTAAGACAAAAGAAATGGAGAATACATAGCTTATACATAGAGATGAAAGTAAACAAGGTCGTTTACGTGGTTCGATCCAACTGGATCTACGTCCACGGAAGGGAATCAATCAATATTTCACTAAGGCAAAAGAAATGGAGAATACATAGCTTATACATAGAGATGAGCCCTCACCTTCTTTGGACGGCCTCCCTCTCAAGCGACACCTTGATACAAGGCCTCAAGATGCTCTCCTCCTCTCTAGCTCTTCCTCTCAAGCGACACCTTGATACAAGGCCTCAAGATGCTCTCCTCCTCTCTAACTCTATAGCTATTTTCTCCTCCTTTTTGTGGTAGCTCAAGATATCTTCTCCCTTTCCTCTCCTAAGCCTCACACCCTTAAAATTTCTTCCCTTGCTCTCTNGCAAGGATGGAGTTCATTTTTCATACCAATATCAATCAAGTCTTGTCTTGCTTATAGATTATCTTTTAATTCATCAATATCTAGGAGTGTGGATATGAAAATATCACAAACATTTTTATCTATGTCCATTACATCCAAATTATGTGGTAGAATGTTGTGCTCCCAATAAGGTAAGCAGAAGAAAATATTTTTTCTTCCACTTTAACAAATCATCAGATCATTCTGCTATCAAACTAGTATGATTATTTTTCTTGCTCCTATGGATTACATTATTATTTTCACTAAAAGTAGTCTGCAAAGACTCCAATTGTCATAAAATTTGAGTGTCAGTAATTCTTTGAGGTGCAGTTCTAAATTCTTCGGTATTATCAAAATACTGCTTCTGTCAACGAAAAATATATTCTTGTGGCAGCTAACATCGATGACCCATGCAAGAAAACTTTTTACTTTTGTGCAGCCAACAATCGATATTTTCTACACAACACGAACAAGCAAATCTGTCTGTCTTTGGTACTCCACTCAAATAAAATAGCATATGCAGGAAAATCATTGATAGTCCATAATAATCTGCACTTATTTTGAAATTTTGACATGTTGCTGCATTATAACATTGCTCTCTCAACCATAATTCTTGTATCTCTTCAATTAAAGGTTGTAGGTAAATCTCAATGTCATTATCTGGACTTCTCACCCCGGGTATTATGGTCGACAAAATAAAAGATGCATGTTTTATCCCAATCCAAAGAAGTGAATTATATATTACCAAAAATACAGACCAAATACTGTTGTGAGATATGTACTTCCTGGCATAGAAATGAGACGAAAAAGAATACAAGCAAACACAGACCTTTTACGTGGTTCGATCCAACTGGATCTACGTTCACGGGAGGAAATCAATCAAATATTTCACTAAGGCAAAAGAAATGGAGAATACATAGCTTATACATAGAGATGAGCCCTCATCNATCTGCTCTGAGACGGATTTGTCTTCATGCATTTTGAAGGAGTATATGAGCTGCTTCAGAAAGAGTCTATTAGTCGGAGACTTTGTCAGGTAGAGTACCCCGAGTTTGGCCCAAAGTGCCTGAGTCGTTGTCTCCCTCAACACCTCCCTCAAAACTTTGTCGCCCAAGCTCAGGATTATCAAACAGTGGGCCTTGTCCAGTATGCCGGTCTTATCCTTCTCGGTCATGTTGGCAGGCAATGCCGCCAACCCTTGCAAGGCTTCTACAACACCCTGCTGAACCAATAGAGCTCTCATCTTTATTCTCCATAGGCTGAAGTCGTTCTTCCCGTTGAATTTCTCGATGTTAAATTTGGCGGAACTCATTGTCGTGGCTAGGATTTCTTCCTATGAATTCTACCTGCTGGCTTCCAGGAACTAGGCTGAAATCACCAAAATGTTGTACTATTATACAGAAACCAAAGGTTTTTAGCTTATATCTGTCTTTTAACGCCTTGCCGTCCAAGAAATTATCACCAAATTTCTTACCTTATCCACGTGAAATCCACTACCTTCGCCAACCAAACGGAGAGCTCCGATCCCTTCTGACAGAGATCACATCTGTTCACCAGAGAAAACTTCCTATTCTGTGCTCGCGCCTCCTTCCCGTAAGCACTCCTCTGTGTCCAGCGGAACAAATAAGGATTCCTCCTCTCCCTCGACACCTCCAGAGTCGTCGCGTCTCGCCAAACTGCTCAGGTCCTCTTGCTTCGCGAACTCCCAAACAAGGAACTCCCCGAACCCTTCTCTGCTCGATCTCCGCCTCTTCCCTCTAGCCAAGGTGCTGACAAGACCAAACTCCTGCTCTAAAATCCTCTGTTGGCAGTCCTGTCACAAATTTTCGGCCCTCGCTCGCGGACTGTTCCTCCTCCATCTCGCTGAACCACACAACCTGCGGTGCGAATCCAGTCAATCAAAGCTTCCACTGCTCACCGAATATGTCGTGATTCAAATGCCTGCGACGAGATCTGCTTGCTCCTCTGTTCGTGAATGCCGAACTCCTCTTCTTCGTCGCTAGCCGCGAACACCTTTACGCGGACACCTCTAGCCAAGAAGTATGGATCTTCCCACAGACGGCGCCAATTGTTGTAAGATATGNCCTTCTGAGTCAGCTGCCACGCGGCCCTCCATATCGTTCCAGAGGATCATCCAGCTTGATCTCCGCCATCCATTCAATAAACGCGATCGTTCCAGAGGATCATCCGGCTTGATCTCCGCCATCCATTCAATACACGCGAGAATGGATGACATCCGTTCATCGTCCCCGATGGTTTTAACCGAGGCCGTCCAACTTAAAATCTTAATATCTCTCTCAGTTTTCTTAATAGATTTTAGCCTTAACCGAGATCCGTCCAACTTAAAACCTTAATATCTCTCTCGTTTCTTAATGGATTTTGATGATATTTTTTAAATTGTTCGTCTTGAAGAGACGAACACATCTATATGGTAAACATACTATGAAATCAAGCTATCATAAATGGAGAGCTCGTGAAGGCTCAGGAGAGTGAGTGAGGTTATACCTCTGCTCTGAGAGGTTTGGTCTCAATCAGAAATTCTTCACACATTCGTTGGGTCCCAAAGAGCTTAGGGATAAAGCCTCTGGCTTTGGTGTAAGGCTTATATATGATTTTGACCACAGCCGATTTTGGGTGTTGGTTGAGAGCTATGGTAGAGGCTATTTCAGAGGGGGAATTGATGGGGGTTTGGCTTCCTTCACTGTCGTGAAGGTGTAGAGCCAATTTGTTTGAAGTTTGGTGTTGTATAGGTTCGAATTGAAGTTTGGTCCTGGTTTCGGGCAGGAATTCAAACTCAAAATTGGATTTTTGTGGTGGAATTGGGAGAGGAAAATGAATTGTAATGTGCTAAGGGACTCTTAGAGAAGCTCTCTAAGGAGTTTTGGGAGGCCTTGGTGAAAAATTTTTTTTACCCAACTATTCATGGCTGTGGGGGGCATTTTATAGAAATTGGTCAAGGGGAAGCTTGGCTGGTCAATTTAGGGGTTAGCCCCACTGCTTAGGTGTTAAGCAGAGGAGCTCTCAGCTCAATTTGGTCTGAGGTGACTTCTTGGCATAAATTTGGGTATTGTCCATGTGGGGGCTCACGGTTTTGGGCTTTAGCTTGGGTTAAAATGGTTAACCAAGGGTTGGGTCATGATTAAAACTTATAAAGCAGTAAAAATGACACCATAGGGTATTGACATGTGGTATAGCAAGTACTTTGATTTAACCCTCTTTATCCCTTTAAAAATTAAAAAAAAAACTACCCATGAGATAAATATCAAGCTTAACCATGGGTTGGTGGCTGGTTTTAAACTCAACTCTACAGTCTATGATGAGTCAAGGTAAGG
>JXCR01146536.1:0-53388 GCA_002079205.1 Phalaenopsis hybrid cultivar | reverse complement strand
TTGAGGTTTAGGGCATTCAATTGTTGAGATTTGGGGTGTTAGTCAATATTGGGGCTAATTTGGGGTTTTGGATTTAAACCAAATTAGATGATTAAAAGGTTTTACCAATGCAAATTTATGGTCAAATTTGATGTAAAATATTGCTATGAAACAAATACAACATTTTTTTTGGGCCAATTGACATGGTTATAAGTCCAATTGATGTGATTTGATCATTTAGCCAAGGTATTATGAGGGTATTGTGAGAGTATTGTGTACCTTAGCTTCAAATCAACACCGGGTCAATCCTAAGGCCAAGTAGCCCTATAGGAACTCTCCTTGAGTTCCCTCATAATGATCTCAGTCAATCCTAAGGTCAAGTAGCCCTATAGGAACTCTCCTTGAGTTCCCTCATAATGATCTTAGCTACTAAGTGCTAGAGGTTAGGACCAATATGTGGAACTTCAAGTTGAGTAAAGAAAAGATGTTTGAGTTTCTATGTGGGCACCTTTTCTAATTTTCTAAGAGTAGTCAGTAGGAAAGTCCTATGGCTAGACCTAGGCTACTAAAGAAATTTCTAGACTTCAACCAAAAGTGAGGTCAACAATTCTCTAGGCATTTTCATATTTTTTGGTACTTCACAGAACATCTGTTTTTCTTTTTTTTGACATTGTGAAACAAGTTGATGGTAAATAAATGTAACATTATCTAAAACGCAAGGATGGAGTTCATTTTTCATACCAATATCAATCAAGTCTTGTCTTGCTTATAGATTATCTTTTAATTCGTCAATATCTAAGAGTGTGGATATGAAAATATCACAAACATTTTTCTCTATGTACATTACATCCAAATTATATAATAGAATGTTGTGCTCCCAATAAGGTAAGCAGAAGAAAATATTTTTTTCTTCCACTTTAACAAATCATCAGATCATTCTGCTATCAAACTAGTATGATTATTTTTCTTGCTCCTATGGATTACATTATTATTTTCACTAAAAGTAGTCTGCAAAGACTCCAATTGTCATAAAATTTGAGTGTCAGTAATTCTTTGAGGTGCAGTTCTAAATTCTTCGGAATTATCAAAATGTTGTTTATGTCGACGAAAAATATATCCTTGTGGCAGCCAACATCGATGACCATGCAAGAAAACTTTTTACTTTTGTGCAGCCAACAATCGATATTTTCTACACAACACGAACAAGCAAATCTGTCTGTCTTTGGTACTCCACTCAAATAAAATAGCATATGCAGGAAAATCATTGATAGTCCATAATGCTGCATGTATTTTGAAATTTTGACATGTTGATGCATTATAATATTGCTCTCTCAACCATAATTCTTGTTTCTCTTCAATTAATGGTTGTAGGTAATCTCAATGTCATTATCTGGACTTCTCACCCTGGGTCTTATGGTCGACAAAATAAAAGAGGCATGTTTAATCCCAATCCAAAGAAGCGAATTATATATTACCAAAAATATAGACCAAATACTGTATGTACCGCTAAAAAATTTGAAAGTATTAAATCTATTTGTGGTTAAACCAAAATAAATATTTCTCGGATCTGAGGCAGAACCAGGATATAAACTGTCAATTGATTTTCATGCATCACCATCAGGATGACACAACATTCCATCTCTATTACCGTGTTTAGAGTGTCATATCATATATTATACTAAAGTTAACCCAAACCACAACACAAAATAGAAATTTTATTAATAACTGAAAAAGACGTTACAACGATGAACCAAAAGAAAGAAAGACGTAGAGCAAATCAAACATAAAGTAAAACATTACAATAAAGACTCAGCACATAAAGACACAAAAAGCTCGACAAGGAGGAAGTCTAGAAAGGTGGCGCAATTGACAAAAGATNTAGGTGAGCGGTAGGTGAGATGTGGTAGGTGAGCGGTACCACATTACAAAAGTTCCCTTTTACCTTAGTTCATTAATTGGGGGTCAAAATAACACTTGGGCTAAAAGGGAGTCGTCTGATTCATCCAATGTGAAAGTGTATATTATCAATGGCTTGCTTTGAACCAAAGCAACCAGCACGAGAGGATGCAACATATAGCGCTTTAAGTTATCAATAGAAACGCTTTAACATATAGCGCTTTAACATATAGTCCTAATAACACCAGTCCCAATAGAAACATGCATTTCTTCTTCACAAGGCAAAAGATTGACATCTGCCGACTAAGTTAGAAATGAAATAACGATTTGAATGTTGTTGCCAAATGGTACTACAAACGGCTGATTGAATCTTAATCACAATCGCTCNTGCCTTGAACGAGCATCCGCTTGACTCCAACGTACCTAAAGAAATCAGATTTCTTTTGAGCTCTGGTACGTAACTGACATTTTTCAGTACTCGTTCAACTCCATCAAACATCCTAATCCTGATTGATCCACTTCCAACAACCCTGTGAGCTTTATTGTCTCCCAGTAGAACGAACTCATCATTTTCCTGTTGCAGTGTCTCGAACCAGTCTTTATGAGGACACATANTATTTGCAGATGTCCTTTCTTAAGATAATTAAAATAAAATTTATCCCTAGTGGGTTTCTCAATAAGTTTTTTATATGCAATAATAGATGTGATCACAAAATTTGAAGGTCAAATAGTAGAACTAGAAAAAAGTGAATGTGTAAGCCCAAAAGTAATCCTTGTGGTGCGAATTGGTCAACAAAATTGATAGGTTTACTTGAACTTTCAAGTGCATAACTATTTTTCAAATAGCTTCCGAGCTAATGTATCCTAAGCTGTCCAAATAATTTACTAGCATTATGATTTGTGCAATACTTCATTGTCAGCATATCTAGTGCAGGAGCATGGAGAAACTGTTAAATATATTGAGCCTGTGATCCACCAAACTCTCTCCATGTCTCACCTACCACTCTATGTGTCCCACCTATCTCTCTACGCGTCCCACATACCGCTCTCCTGTTTTCTTTAAATAGCCTCTTTTGTCTGTCATAAATTGCTAAGCCAAGCCCTCTTAACCTCTCCGCTCCTTAAGCTTGGCTCGACAAAGCCTACAAGAAAAGCTTACGGTGGAGAGCTAAAGGAGAGAAAGGAAGAGAGAGAGAGAGGAAGGGAGAGAGAAAAAAAGGAAGTTTTCTTGTAAATGTCGAAGCGCTCGACGACGTAATTTTTCTCGAAGTAATAAAATCTTCTGCAGCTTCGTGGACGTAGGCAAATTAGCCGAACCACGTAAATCTGTGTGTTATTTTTTGGTTTGTAATTTTTCGATCCAATTTTATTTTCACTTTATTGACGTCGTTTTTTTATAACAATTGGTATCAGAGCCTCGATTCGGATCTGAGGAAGAACGATGACAGAAGACGAAGTGAAAATTTCGAAGATTGAGAAGTTCGACGACACATATTTTGGTTATTAGAGGATGCAGATAGAGGACTACCTCTATGAGAAGAAACTTAATCTTCCGTTACTGGGAAAGCGATCGGAGAAGATAGATGAGACCGATTGAAATCTGTTGGATCGATAGGTTCTGGGGTTTATTCGATTGACATCTGTTGTCCACAACGTCATCAAGGAGATGACGACTGCAGATCTCATGACAGCTTTATCAGATATGTATAAAAAGATATCGGCGAATAACAAGGTGCACTTGATGAAAAAGCTATTCAATTAAAAGATGGCGAAAGGTGTGTCTGTCGCTCAGCATCTGAATGATTTCAACACCATCATAAATCAATTGTTGTCTGTTGAAATTAATTTTGACAATGAGATATGTGCATTGATACTGTTGGTTTTATTGTCAAATAGCTGGAAAGCTATGAGGATGACAGTTAACAACTCCGCAGGTAAAACTAAGTTGAACTATGATGATATTCGTGATTTGATTTTGGTTAAGGACATGCGCATGAATGATTTTGGCTAGGCCTCGTGTTCGAGTTCTGCACTTAATGTTGATTCCAGAGGGAGATCACATGACAGAGACTTAAACAGAGGAATGTCAAAATCAAAGCAGTGGCAAGAGCAAGTCAAAGTCTGGTCAGTAAGGAACCTGTTGGAAAAGTGGCAAAACTGGCCACATAAAGAAGGACTGCAAAAATCCTAAGAAGACGGAGAACGTTAATACTAATGTTGTGACTGAAGAAGTGCATGATACACTATTGTTTGAAATTCATAATTCTGTTGATGTCTGGAACTAGACTCAGAGACTTTTTTCCATGCATCTTCCCACTGGAAGTAAAAGCAAAACTATGTTGCGGGGGACTTTGGGAAGGTGCACATGTTTGATGGAGCATCTTTGAACATGATGGGGATGGGAGATGTAAAAACTACACTCCCTAACAAAAACAAATGAATCTTGCAAAATGTCAGACACATTCTTGAGTTGAAAAAGAATCTAATATCTATTGGGCAGCTCGATGAAGGAGGGCATTCAGTAGTGTTCTCAAATAGCAATTGAAAAGTCTCTAAAGGAGCACTGATACTGGCTCGGAGCTTGGACACATGAGTCAGAGAAACATGAAAGAACTTCAATCCAGCGGTAAGCTACCCGAATTGAAATCAATTGATCTCAGCATGTGTGAGAGTTGCATTATGGAAAAGTAGAAGAATATTAGTTTCCTGAAAAGTAGCAGAGCACCAAAGGCAGAAAAACTAGAACTTGTACACACCGATGCGTGGGGGCCTTCCTAAATGACATATCTTGGAGGCTCTCGTTACTACGTCATATTCATAGATGATCACGATAGAAAGGTATATGTTTACTTTTTGAAGCATAAATCTGATGTATTTACTGTGTTCAAAACTTAGAAGGTCATAGTTGAGACAGAGACAGATCTAAAATTAAAATGTTTGAGGCCTGACAATGGTGGTGAGTACATCGATGATGGGTTCAAGGAGTACTGTGTAGCTCAGGTTATCAGAATGGAGAAAACCATTCTGGGTACACCACAAAAAAAATGGAGTTGCTAAACATATGAATAAGACCAACAATAAGTGTGCCAGAAGCATGAGATTGCACGTCAGACTACCACCAACTTTCTGGGCAGATACGGTCAGCACTGTAGTTTACTTGATCAACGGGGAGCCATCCATCCCATTAAACTATGAATTGTCTAAATAGGTCTGGAGCGGTAAAGAGGTCAAATTTTCTTATCTTAAGACTTTTGGTTGTCTTTTTTATGTTCTAATCAATCATGATGCTCGTAGCAAGCTTAAGGCCAAGCCAAAGAAATGTTATTTCATTGGCTATGGAAACAAAGCATTTGACTATCGTTTCTAGGATAATCAGGATCGGAAGATTATTAGAAGTAGGAATGTGACCTTCAATGAGAAGATGATGTAAAAAGATAAGGCTAGTACAAATTCTGAATCAGATCCTCGAGAATCAGAGTTCGTGAGGTTTAAAGATCTACCAGAGGTCATAGTACATGACAAAAATGTGAATGACGAGGAGAATGGTTCAGAGACACCCATTTTTATTATTCCGCAGTCATGTTTAGAGCCATTCACTACTCCAGCTACTGTTCCCAGGTCAGTCAGGAACGAACGTTCTCCACAACATTACTCACCAACCTTGAACTATATCCTAATGACAGATAGTAGAGAACCATAGAGCTACGAAGAAAACTTGGCAGATGAAAATTCTAACAAGTGGGAGCTGGCCATGAAAGAAGAGATGGATTCCCTGGTGGGAAATCAGACATAGGAGCTGACAGAACTTCCACTAGGGAAGAATGCATTGCACAACAAGTAGGTGTACCGGCTGAAGACTGAGCTTGATGAAAATAAATGTACAATGCTAGACTTGTTGTAGAAGACTTTCAACAGAGGCAATGCATTGACAATTCTGAGATATTTTCTCCTGTGATTAAGCTCACAACCATCAGAATGGTGTTAGTTATGGTTGCTACTGAAGATCTATTCCTCGAGCAGTTAAATGTGAAGACGGTTTTTCTTCATGAAGATCTTGAAAAAGACATCTACATGCACCAGGCTGAGAGGTTTGTCGTACAAAGAAAATAAGATTCAGTTTGGAAATTGAAGAATAGTTTGTATGACCTAAAGTAAAGCTCCTAGACAGTGGTACAAGAAGTTTGATAAATTCATGCTCAATGCAGGGTATAGCAGATGTCAGACAGATCACTGTTGTTATGTCAGACACTTTGACAACTCTTTTATCATTCTAATGTTGTATGTAAATGATATGCTTATTGCGGGGGCCAACATTAATGAGATCAATAATCTGAAGAAGCTGATGTCAGAGCATTTTGCAATAAAGGATTTGGGAGCGGTAAAGTAAATCCTTGGCATGAGGATTGTCAGAGACTGAGTCAAAGGTACGTTGAGGCCTTTACAGGCTGAATATGTGAAAAAGATATTTAGCAAGTTCAATATGGATCAGACCAAACCAGTTGGCACACCTTTGGGCATTCATTTCAAACTCAGCAAAAATCAAGCTCCCAAGTCAGAGGAGGAACAAGACTACATGAGTAAGGTTCCTTACGCTTCAGCTATTGGTTCACTTATGTATGTTATGGTCTGCACTTGACTAGATATTGCTTATACAGTGGGAGTTGTGAGCAGATACATAAGTAATCCAGAGAAGGAACATTTAGAAGTAGTGAAGTGGATCTTGAGATACCTGATAGGCTCCTCAGAAACCTGCTTGTGTTTCTCAGGAAAGAGCTTGGAGGTACAGAGCTATGTTGATGCAGATTTAGCTAGAGACATTGACATTAGAAATAGTACTACTGGTTATGTTTATACTCTTAGTAGTACTGCAGTGTCATGGAGCCCAAATCTTTAGAAGACAGTTTCATTGTCCACTACAAAAACTGAGCACATTACAGTGTCAGAGGCTCCAAAGGAGATGATATGGCTATGAAGTTTCTTAGAAGAATTGGGTAAGAAAGTTCAAAGGGGCACTCTCTACAGTGACAGTCTGAGCGCTATATTTCTTGCCAGGAATCTAGTATTTCAATTCATGACAAAACACATTCAGATCTGGCATCACTTCATATTAGATTACAGACAGTTGGTACTTAAGAAAATTTATGGAAGCAAGAACCCTGCAAATATGTTGACTAAGGGTGCTACTCTTGAGAAACTGAAGTTGTACTCAACTTCAGTTGGTCTTCTAGCCTGAAGACAAGGGCTTTGAGTTGCAGAGGTGGATGATATACTGTTTGAGGAAAAACGTCAGTACAGCCAGCAGGTGATGCAGTCTGTAAGTGGTGCAGTAGTGTCGTAGTCTCCAAATGGGAGAATTGTTAAAAATATGGAGCTTGTGACCCACCAAACTCTCTCTACGTCTCACCTGCCACTCTCTGTGTCCCACCTACTTGTCTCTGCGTCCCACCTACCGCTCTCCTGTTTTCTTTAAATAACCTCTTTTGGCATGTCATAAATTGCTAAGCCAAACCCTCTTAACCCCTCCCCTCCTTAATCCCTTAAGCTTGGCTCGGCAAAGCTTACAAGAAAAGCTTACAGTGGAGAGCTAAAAGAGAGAAAGGAAGAGATAGAGGAAGGAGGAGAGAAAAAAAAGGAAGTTTTCTTGTAAATGTCGAGGCGCTCAATGACGTAACTTTTCTCGAAATAATAAAATCCTCAGCAGCCCTATGGGCGTAGGCAAATTAGCCGAAACACATAAATCTGTGTGTTATTTTCTGGTTTACAATTTTTTTATCCCATTTTTTTTTTCACTTTACTGCTGTCGTTTTTTCATAACAAAGACTTTTATGCAATAAAAATCAATGTCAAACAATAGTTTTGAAGGTTTAGGAAATTAAATTCTGCTAGAATCAATTTTCAGCTTAACCAATCCATTTTTTTTTCTTTTTCATCTTCTTTTTCTTGGGCTAAAAGGGAGTCATCTGATTCCTCCAATGTGAAAGTGTATATTATCAATGGCTTGCTTTGAACCAAAGCAACCAGCACGAGAGGATGCAACATATAGCGCTTTAAGTTATCAAGACGTCCTAATAACACCAGTCCCAATAGAAACATGCATTTCTTCTTCACAAGGCAAAAGATTGACATCTGCCGACTAAGTTAGAAATGAAATAACGATTCGACTGTTGGTGCCAAATGGTACTACAAACGGCTGATTGAATCTTAATCACATTCGCTTGGATGGAAAGTAGCATTCGTATCTTCCAATCTGATGCAGAAAAGTTGATTTGGCCAGCAGGTCTTTCGACATAACAATGATAAACAACAAGGTTGTCCTTTTACAGTTTCTCCCATTGAATTTAGCAGATATAACACTAAACACTGTAAATTGCAGATTTTCTTGTATACTGAAGCCACATCAACATGGTATAGGGACATTAAATAAAACAACAACCATGCAAGAACAAGCCTAGTTCTCCATTCACAGTAAAATTAAGCTTTAATAATACCACTCATATAAGCTACATATACAGGTCATCAAGGAGCGGGCTTAAAATGACCTAAAATAAAGGTAAACATTCATAACAACTTACAGCAACTTAAATATATTGAATTACATTNATGAGATAGCATGTCATATTCACAGCCTCTGCCCAGAAACTCTTAGGAAGCCCTGCATTCAGTCTTAAGCACATTTCCCTTTCAGTTAAGGACCTGTTCATTCTTTCTGCCACACCATTCTGTTGCGGTGTCTTTCACACTGAAAAATGCCTCTGAATCCCATGCTCCTCACAGAACTTTTGAAACTGCGAATCTGTGCACTTTGTGTTATTATCGGACCTCAAATACTTGATCTTTCTGCCAGTTTGGTTCTCCACCTCAGCTTTCCTCAACTTGAATTTAGAGAAAACTTCAGATTTTTGCTTCAAAAAATACACCCAAACTTTCCTGGAGAAATCATCAATAAAGGTAACGAAATACTGAGATCCTCTCAATGACAACTCCCTAATAGGGCCCCATACATCAGAATGCACATAATCAAAGATTCCTTCAGTTTTGTGCTTTCCAGTCATAAAACTGCCTCTAGTCTGTTTTTTCAAGAATACAGAACTTACAAAGATCGAGCTTGCAGCTTTTAATCCCATGCAGCAGATTTTTTCTATGCAATTCTGCCATCCCACGCTCATTGNCCTGTACCATACCGCGGGGCTTTGCCCCCGCACCCCAACCCACGTAACTTCCCAATTTGAACAGATTTTTCCGCTCCGCTCCCTTCGATCCAGCGTCTGTCCCGATATGGTATATGAGCCATATCATAACAAATCTCCACCTTGGCAAATATCCAGCCCCTTAGGAGAAAAAATACCTGGGAGTTACATCTGCACCACTGTGGGTTGGGTCACCATGCTTCTCTAGCAACTGCAAACATTCAACAAGTCCAAGCAATGCAAGAACTTGTTGATAGTACCAGACTTGATCAACATATCAGCTGCATTCTCATCAGTATGAACCTTCTGCAACAGTATCTCCCTAGAAGCAATCAACTCTCTGATCTTGTGATATCTGACATCAATGTGCTTGGTTCTCGCATGGTACACCTGGTTCTTAGCCAGATAAATAGCTCTCTGACTATCACAATGCAACTGAACTCCACCTTGCTCAACGCCCAATTCCTTTACTAGCCCAACAAGCCATAAGGCTTCTTTAGCAGCTTCAGCTACTGCCATGTACTCTGCTTCAGTTATAGATAATGCCACAATAGACTGAATTGTTGATTTCCAACATATAGGCCCTCCACCAAGAGTAAACACATACCCAGTTGTAGACCTTCTGCCATACAAATCACCTGCATAGTCTGAATCAACATACCCCACAACTGAAGGATCATTCTTCTGTCTGCCAAAAGTAATTACATGTCCTACAGTACCCTTCAGATACCTGAAAATCCACTTGACTGCTTCCCAATGTCGCCTTCCAGGTTTAGCCATGTATTTGCAGACTTGACTAACAATATGAGCCAAATCAGGACGAGTACATACCATAGCATACATCAAGCAGCCAACTGCACTGACATATGGAACCTTTATCATATCTTCCATTTCTGTATCTGTCTTAGGACACTGTTCTAAAGAAATNCACAATGGAGATCAGGACAAAAAATTGTTGACCATCATTAACATGATGAATAGATTTTCAATCCATCTGCCCACAATTACGTTCATGATTTGGGATCAAATCAAGAAGAACATCAAATGGGCCATCCATGATCATAATTTGGATAGCAAACCATATTGAAGAAAACTTGATTTTTGAAATTGATGGTTCAATCTCTTGATCGCTGTAAATGGTGGTGATTCACACTACTGTGATTAAAGAATAAGTCAATTGAAAACCTTAGGAGAAGGATAGCNTTAACATGATGAATAGATTTTCAATCCATCTGCCCGCAATTACGTTCATGATTTGGGATCAAATCAAGAAGAGCATCAAATGGGCCATCCATGATCATAATTTGGATAGCAAACCATATTGAAGGAAACATGATTTTTGAAATTGATGGTTCAATCTCATGATCGCTGTAAATGGTGTTGATTCACACTACTGTAATTAAAGAATAAGTCAATTGAAAACCATAGGAGAAGGATAGTCAAATACTTGGTATCTAGATCAGATAGCAGTAAATCTAAACCATTAGATGGCTATCGAGAGTACAAGAGAATTCAATAAATTTTGAACAAAATTTGGATAAGTTTTTATTTTGAATTTTACATTTGAGTTTCTTTCATTGTAGAGTTAGTTTAGAATGCNAACAAAATTTGGATAAGTTTTTATTTTGAATTTTACATTTGAGTTTCTTTCATTGTAGAGTTAGTTTAGGATAGATAATCTTGTTTTCAAATTGTAGATTAGGGATAAGACTGTTAAATTGTAGAGTTACTTTAGGATAAAGACTATTTAAAATTATTCTCCGTAGATATTTGTCTACAAAGGGCCTAATGCCTGCAATACAATTCAATTCAATTATCCGTCAAACATTTTCCTCTTCCCTCTTTCTTATTCCCTCAGCCACCATCCCTTCCCATCCTCCAGACCTTCCAGNTAAAATTATTCTCCGTAGATATTTGTCTACAAAGGGCCTAATGCCTGCAATACAATTCAATTCAATTATCCGCCAAACATTTTCCTCTTCCCTCTTTCTCATTCCTCTCAGCCACCAGCCCTTCCCATCCTCCAGACCTTCCACCTGCTGCTTACTGCCACCACCTCCATCTTCTGTACAGCAGCCAACAAGCCACTAACATCTGCTGCAGCTGNGCGATGCTCTATGGAAGAGCGCAGACTATTACTCTAGAGGAGGTTCAATCTCTTATTAGAGCTAAAGAACTCTAGAAAAAGCACAACATGAAAGAGGAAACCAGTGGAGATAATCTGTCAGTTAGAGGAAGATCGAGCAAGAAAGGCTTCAAAAGTGATCAGAGCAGATCAAAGTCCAGAAGGAAGGGCAGAAGTCAGTCTTCTAAGAGATCTAACAAGTGTTACCACTGCCACAAGGAAGGTCACTTTAGAAGGAACTGTCCGGATAGAAAGAAAAGTTTTCAGGAGAAGCCCAGAGATTCTGGAGAGGCAAGCGTAGCCTCAGATGGCTATGATTCAGCTGAAGCTCTGGCGATCACAGAATCTGAATCCAGTAAAGAGTGGATCCTCGACTCATGGTGTTCTTTCCACATGTGTCCTCACAAAGACTGGTTCGAGACACTGCAACAAGAAAATGATAGGTTCGTTCTACTGGGAGACAATAAAGCTCATAGGGTTGTTGGAAGTGGATCAATCAGGATAAAGATGTTTGATGGAGTTGAACGAGTACTGAAAAATGTCAGGTACGTACCAGAGCTCAAAAGGTACGCTGGAGTCAAGCGGATGCTCGTCCAAGGCAGAGAATGACTGCATCAGAGTAACCAATGGCCCTCGTATCGTCATACAAGGAGTCAGGAAAAAGGGGTTGTACTCTCTTATCGGAAGAACCGTGATTGCTAAGTCCATGTGTTGTTTGGACTTAACAGACTCAAGCAAGGGCTGAGGGCCCCTCAGGGGCCAGGTGGAGGGAATCTTTACTTCGAAGCTTCTCAATTGAGGGTCAAGGTGGAGAATTGTTATTTTGACCCCCAATTAATGAACTAAGGTAAAAGGACACTTTGTAATGTGGTACCGCTCACCTACCACATCTCACCTACCGTTCACCTACCGCTCACCTACTGCTCACATACCTCCCACCTACCACTCTCTTGCTTCTATAAATAGAGAGGGTGTGAGGCTTAGGAGAGCAAGGGAAGAGATCTTAAGCTACCACAAAGGAGGAGAGAATAGCTAGGAGCTAGCGAGGAGAGCATTTTGAGGCCTTGTATCAAGGTGTCGCTTGTGAGAGAGGCCATAGAAGGAAGATGGGGGCTCATCTCTATGTATAAGCTATGTATTCTCCATTTTTTTTGTCTTAGTGAACTATTTGATGATTCCCTCCCGTGGACGTAGATCCAGTTGGATCGAACCACGTAAATGATCTGTGTTTGCTTGTGTTGTGGACTGTAGATCCAGTTGGATCGAACCACGTAAACGATCTGTGTTTGCTTGTGTTCTTTGCGTTTCAACAGTTGGATCGAACCACGTAAACGATCTGTGTTTGTTTGTGTTCTTTTTCGTCTCATTTCTACACTGTGTTTGCTTGTGTTCTTTGCGTTTCATTTTTATGCCAGGAAGTACATATCTCACAACAATATCCCATGTAACATAATCGTAATAAGCATATTGAAATTGATGTTTCTTTTATAAAGGAGAATATTGAATGTGGTCTAATTTGTACCCCATCCATCACAACATATGATCAACTTTCCAACATAATAGAAGAATTATCAAGAATGCTCTTTCAAAAACTATTAGGTAAGTTTGGAATGTATGATATAAGTTCAGCTTGTTGACATACTCACCAAAGGATTATCAAGAATGGTCTTTCAATAATTGTCATGTAAGCTTCGAATGGATAATGCCCATTTATTTGTTTGGATGAGATTGTGGATGCTCGGGACCTCTTCCCTCCTCACACCTCACTGCCACTGCACACATGTCCAATGCCCTCTTTGTGCCCCTTTGCTATTGCCATTTGATAGATCTAGATTATTGCCTCCTCACACGTTTAATACCATTTGGCACTGTGGCCTCATCAATTCAAGTGACTCGGCATCCACATAACAGTACTTGGATGAAGATCAAAATGCATGGGATGTCCTTACTTTTGGAGAAATATGTACAACTTGGTTGATTTCAACATCATAATTTTCCAATTGTAATTATTATTGAGAGGATACTTGATTGTAAGTGTTTAGAATTCATTGGAGTTCCAATTGCAATGTGAAATAAATTTAGGAGATCATTTTTGTGTGTTTGGATAGACCCAAACAAAGTTTTTTTTTAAGAAAAAAAAAAGATGTAAGGAGGTAGGTCGTAAAGGACCNTTCAGCGGGCCGACGGAAAGCACTCCTGCCGCAAAGCCTCGGCTGATTCCCTTCTTCTCCGCCGTGTCCGGGATTTTTGCTGTCCAAGAAAGAGAACTGGCCTCCGCGATTCGCACGCTAGGAAGGAAACAATCCAATCTTTCCTTTTTCTGCCTGCCGCGATTCACAACCTGCTCCAATCTGCCGCAAACCGCCCTGTGGAAGAAGCCTTGCCTATTCGCATACGCAAACCTCCTTCGCGAAGCCCACGGTCGCCCCGATCCGAAGCCTGTCGCTAAAAACTCTACCGCCGCCGCCAAATAGCTTCGCTAATCCCGCAGCCTGTTCTTCTTGCGCCACCGAATCGCTGAAATCAGCCGCAAACCGTGGATAAACCGCCGAACTCTCCGACGAATCCGACAGCAAACCTTTGTTCTTGTGTCAAAGTCTTCTTCCTACCCTAGAATCTGTCTCTGATACCACTTGTTGAGAAAATTAGGGCGAAGAAAAAACAATAATCGACACAAATCCAGAAGAACACAGAGATTTAACGAGGTTCGACAAAGATGCCTACGTTATCGGGAGCAGAGCGGAGAGTTCCTTTCAATATTCAGAAAAGACATTACAGAATAGAGAGATACCTCCTGGGGTTACTAACATGCCTATTTATAACCCCAGGAGTAAATCTAGGCACAACATGTAATTATAACATTACCCCTGTACCATACCGCGGGGCTTTGCCCCCGCACCCCAACCCACATAACTTCCCAATTTGGACAGATTCTTCCGCTCCGCTCCGCTCCGATCCAGCGTCTGTCTCGATATGGTATATGAGCCATACCATAACAAATACCATTTGGCACTGTGGCCTCATCAATTCAAGTGACTCGCCATCCACATAACAGTACTTGGATGAAGATCAAAATGCATGGGATGTCCTTGCTTTTGGAGAATATGTACAACTTGGTTGATTTCGACAGCATAATTTTCCAATTGTAATTATTATTGAGAGGATACTTGATTGTAAGTGTTTAGAATTCATTGGAGCTCCAATTGCAATGTGAAATAAATTTATGAGATCATTTTTTTGTGTTTGGATAGACCCAAACTAAGTTTTGTTTAAGAAAAAAAAAGACGTAAGGAGGTAGGTCGCGAAGGACCGACTTGTGTGGAGATATCGGTGAGATGTTGAGGTTGATGGAGGGACTTGTGACAGAGGATGTAGAGCCCTACACGTGGCATTTATTCCTAAGGCGTGATAAATTTTGGTAGAGAAGCTCTTGTTTGGGGATGTCATGATAGAGAGGCTTGTATGCAGGGACTTCATGACGGGGAGGGTTATGTTCTGGCCTTGAGTGCTGGTGACTACTAAGAGCATACCATCTTTGTAAATAATTGTTAAACTGGAAATAATTCAAGACCATTAATTGTCATAATTCAAGGGCATTAATTGCACTGATATGGTGTAATTAGCATTGATTTCATAGGCTGATGTTTAGGCTTAATTTCTGCTCTCAATTTACTGTTTTTCTCATTCTAAATCTTAGAATATTTGTATAAATACCACCCATCTTTATACTAATAAGAATTAAGAAATACAAATATCTTCTTCAGTTATTATGGTATCAGAGCCAAATTTTTTCTCTAACCACCGATAATTGTTGGAGTACCGTCAAGACTCCCTTCCCGTCGACCTTCTTGCAGGACGGGAAGGGAGAAACTATTTATTTGCTTTGATTCTCGCTCGTCTGCTCGTCGTCTCATTTTTTCGTCAGAACTCCTTTGTTAGTCATCGCTGCTTCTGTGGCATTTTCGACTACTTCTTCCGTTTCGACTTCGTCCGCTTGGACTTAAGCTTCTTTGTCGTACTCAAGGATTGAAGGCTTCGACACTCCTTCCTAGACCGACGGCTTTGAAAATCTGGGTTTCAGCACTTTTTGGCTTCGGATCTCTCAGGTTTCGGCACTCTCGGGCTTTAGCACTCTCGGGCTTTAGCACTCTCGGCTTCGACACTCTTGGCTTCGACACTCTCAGGCTTCGGTACTCTCCGGCTTCGGCAATCTTGGGTTTCGGCACTTTCAGGCTTCAACACTCACTGCTGGAGGATTTTTGGTTTTGACAATGTTATCAGTTTCTTGTTGACAAATTGATGATTCTTGATCAATCAACATCAATTTGAGAGAGGGTGTTAAACTGGAAATAATTCAAGACCATTAATTGTCATAATTCAAGGGCATTAATTGCCCTGATATGGTGTAATTAGCATTGATTCCATAGGCTGATTTAGGCTTAATTTCTGCTCTCAATTTATTATTTTTCTCATTCTAAATCTTAGAATATTTGTATAAATACCACCCATCTTTGTACTAATAAGAAGCAAGAAATACAAATATCTTCTTCAATTATTAATAATGATATTGATTGATGTACAATGATAATTGATGGGTTGGATTATGTTCTTAAGATACTCTATGATCTAATTTTAATCTCATCATTTTAATGACCAATTTTTGGTACATTGGGAGATTTTAGAACAATGAATTTGAGATGAGCTAAATGTTATTTCCGATCAGCAACTATGGTGTCAGCTTTTTAACCTCTTTGACAAGTGAGGCAGATTTCTCAATCAGCTTTTGCATCTACATATCACCATTTTTCTCATAACATAAAGGGGCAAGTCTTCTCCTTTCTTCAACTCTATCGAATAGTAATGGTAGGAACTTGTACCTAGCATTGCTAATATTCGTTGCTTTGCTGGCTATTGCCATGTATATTATAGGATTGTGTCCAACCCCAATTTTTGCAGATATTTGTCATAAATGAGGTTCTTTTGGCTGTGGGTGTTGATGATCACACTAATAACCGCACCTTTGATTTGTATGCTCTGAGTGAATAACTTCTTATGCATGTTTATGTTGGAGGACAGCCCTGCTTTATTCTGTAGGATCATCATCTGAGATGGACATGGCCCTGTATATTCCACAAGACTCTTACAATGTTATTCACTATGATAAAATTTGTTTTTTATTTCTCACTCTTTTCCCATCTTTTTTTTAGGGAAGAGGTCTCGGTGCAGTTTTCAATTCTCATTTATGCGGCTAGCTGTCTAACATTGGCCGCAAAACCTACTAAATGCATTGTCTTTAGGAGAAGGGAGCAATGCCTATCTTTTTCTCTCTTTTTTTATTTGGTGAAAGAGGGCCCTTCTTTTAATGATTCTTGGTTTTTCTTCTTGGTATTGTGATTTCATTCTATTGCCATTGCCATCATATTAGCTTAGGTGTGATCTCTGGCCCCAAACAGGCAAAGTTATTTTGCAATTTGAGAGTAAAATTTGGAGCATTCTTCATTAGCATTCAAATATCCCAAGGTTTACTTCTAAAGTGACTGCTTGATACTAAATTTTGTTGTATATTCTTCCTTAGGCTATCCTTGACATTTCTTCATATTATGTCCTTTTTTCCCACTGATATTTGCGTTAACACATGGAAGTGAATTCAAAACAAATCACTTTGCTAAACCATCCCTAGGTTACCGATTGATGATCAAGCCCTAAATTTACCTTGTTTTATGCTTGTNACCTGCTGCCCTTCCAAGAACTAGGCTTCTCCCCGTGAACTCCACCGCCTTCGCCAACCGAACAGAGAGCTCCGATCCCTTCTGACAGAGATCACACCTATTCACCGAAGAAAACTTCCTGTTTTGTGCTCGCGCCTCCTTCCCACANCGCCGACCCTTGCAAGGCTTCTGCAACACCCTGCTGAACCAATAGAGCTCTCATCTTTACTCTCCATAGGGCGAAGTCGTTCTTTCCGTTGAATTTCTCAATGTCGAGTTTGACGGAACTCATTGTCGTGGCTAGGATTTCTTTCAATGAATTCTACCTACTTCCCTTCCAAGAACTAGGCTTCTCCCCGTGAACTCCACCGCCTTCGCCAACCGAACGGAGAGCTTCGATCCTTTCTGACAGAGATCACACCTATTCACCAAAGAAAACTTCCTGTTCTGTGCTCGCGCCTCCTTCCCGCAGGCACTTCTCTGCGTCAAGCGAAACAAATCAGGAATTCCTCCTGCCCCTCGCACGAGAATAACTGCCTCTCCAGAGCCATCGCGCCTCCCCAAATTGCTCAGGTCCTCCTGCTTCACAAAATCCCGAACAGGGAACTCCCCGAACCCTTCTCTGCGCAATCTCANGGTCCTCCTGCTTCGCAAAATCCCGAACAGGGAACTCCCCGAACCCTTCTCTGCGCGATCTCCACCTCTTCCTTCTGATCGAGCTGCTCGCAAGACCGAACTCCTGCTCCGAAATCCTCTGTCGGCAGCCCTGTCGCAAATTTTCAGCCCTTGCTCGCGGACTATTTCTCTCTGTCTCGCCAAACCGCACAACATGCGGTGCAAATCCAGTCGATCAAAGCTTCCACTGCTCNGCCAAACCGCACAACCTGCGGTGCGAATCCAGTCGATCAAAGCTTCCACTGCTCACCGAATCTGTCACGATTAGGCTGACTGCGACGCGATCCGCTTGCTCCTCTATTCGTGAATGCCGAACTCCTCTTCTTCGTCGCTGGGCGTGAACACTTTTACACGGACACCTCTAGCCAAGAAGTATGGATCTTCCCACAGACGGCGCCAATTGTTGTGAGATATGTACTTCCTGGCATAGAAATGAGACGAAAAAGAACACAAGCAAACACAGATCGTTTACGTGGTTCGATCCAACTGGATCTACGTCCACGGAAGGGAATCAATCAAATAGTTCACTAAGGCAAAAGACATAGAGAATAGAAGCTATATAGAGATGAGCCCTTCATCTTCCTTCTGCGGCCTCCCTCTCAAGCGACACCTTGATACAAGGCCTCAAGATGCTCTCCTCCTCTCTAGCTCTTCCTCTCAAGCGCACCTTGATACAAGGCCTCAAGATGCTCTCCTCCTCTCTAACTCTCTAGTTATTCTCTCCTCATTTGTTGTAGCTTAAGATGTCTTCCCTTGCTTTCCTAGTCCTCACACCCTCTCTATTTATAGAAACAAGAGAGTGGTAGGTGGGAGGTAGGTGAGCGATAGGTGAGCGGTAGGTGAGATGTGGTAGGTGGCGATGCCACATTATAAAATTGTCCTTTTACCTTAGTTCATTTAATTGGGGGTCAAAATAACAATATCCATAATATTATATGTATACATATATCTTAAAAGTTAATGAAAATGATTACCCTTTTTTTTTTCTTACACACGTCCTTCCATTTGAACTTATAGAGATAATAAAAAGTTTATCATTGTTATATGAAAACAATGCACATATTGGCTTGAATAAATTTATTTATTTATTATTTTCATGTTTAATGTATTACACACGCGCACACACGCGCACACACGCGCACACACGAGAGTTATGGGTATATTATATAAATAATATTAAATGTATATGTGATATGAAATCAGTTAAAATAAGATCAGATGAATGATTGATAATTGTAAATCCCTATGAAGAAGGGCAATTTGATGAACTTGTGTACAATAATGTTAAAAGTTAAGCTATCAACTGATTTTAAGGGGAGTAATAAAAATAGGTGATTATATTTGCATAAAAACTTTGATTAAATGTTTTATTGGTTAGCAAGAAAAGTGGCGACTACCTTGAAATAAGATAGAATAACATTTTGGATGATATGATAAACGAATATTCTTTTGATATCATGATTGACATTAAATTATTGAATATTGTTGGATCATTGATGCATTAGAACACATTTATTGTTTACATTAAACATAATTGAAATACTCATATTCATACATGCACATAAATATCATGATTCATTTACTTCTAAAGCTATGAACATTTGCTTTTGCTTTTCAAGAAACGGATGGAGCATGAGAGCAAAGCTATAAAAGATTAATTTATGCTATATTTTTATTGATGATGTAGATATTATCCTATTATAATCTTGATTTAAATGTAATCTATTGATTTAAATTGATAAAATCTATGATTATGACATGCAAATAATTTTTAGTAAGAATAATGATTCAAATACTAATAAAAATTTAAGGTTCTATTTTTTGTTGCAATTTTATATTATGGATATTAGTAACTTTAAGAAATTATATGTTCATGAATATGATTCAATCCATTATCAAAATTGGATGCGCTAATACACTACAGTATATAGAATATAATAGTTTATGACGTGACAACTATCATCAATTTTTATAATTTTTTTTGGGAGGTGATGAAATTAATTCAAAGTACATCTGTCAGTCCAATTATCAAAGCTATAATCTACCATCACAGTTAAACAAACTTATAAGACCAATGCATATGACATGTATTTAAGATCTTTGCTCATAAATATCAACAAAAATGGAGATTGTTAATTGCGCCCGCACCCGCCACACCAACAAGGATCGCCAAAATTCAAGTGTTATTGGATCAACCCAAGTGAGGCATCTTTTAATCAAATTTTAACCATGAAAAAGATGAGATATTCATCATGTTTAGGAAACCTTTCATTGAAATTTGATTTGCATGTCATAATCATAGTTCAGTTCACAATCACTTTAGATCATGCATGCATGCTTATCTAGTCATAGCTAATGTAGCTATAATTGATCCAAATCCATACACTGCAAATTATGGTTGTATTGTATCAATCTTTGGGGTCACCTATCATACCTTCTCATTGACTGTGATTGTTTTCTCTAGTTTTTTCTCTAATATAAGAAATCCTCTAAAATATTTATTTTCTTGGCGACCTTGGTTTGCTCTCCTGAATTGATGAATTATGTTGGTTGTAATTATAACCACATTAATAGAAGAGATTTTTTCAATGCTTATATTAAGAGATTTCTTTGCATTAATGATTTTCTTAATAATAATCAAGTAATTATCAAAATAAATTATTAGCTTTAAATATTATTAAGCTGAACTAAAGTAATGGCTGCCAAATTGTCTTAGCAGTGACATTCATTTTTCTTAAGGCATGAGTTTATTTTAAGCAATGCAACTTCAAATTTAAAAAGGAAAAAACTCACCTGTAACATGCTTTAGCTTTATTTAAATATCTATGGGGCATTTATGTACATACAACATAATTCTTATGTATTTACCTATCTAACATCTAAACATTCATATTTACATGCATGTCACTCATTCTTAACATCACTTTATTAGCATCATCATTATTATCTTTTTAGAAATAAAATGTTTATTTTCATGAATAATTTATACTAAGGTGTTATAAGTATATTAAATGTACTATACTCATCTGGTAAAGAGGTTATATTACTTTCAGGTAGGACAACTATTGTCAGTATTTGTAAAAGTTCCTTAGAAGATATGCGCTTTATTCGAAGTATTCATGTCAATTCTTTTATCAAAGCAATAATCTATCATCAAAATTATATTAACTTATAGGATCAGTGCATATAACATGAATTTTAAGACATTTGCTTAAAAATAACAATAACAACGATGGTTAAAATTACACCCACCACACCAACATTGATCATCATAATTCTTCAAGTGATGTTGGGTCCACCCAAGTGAGGCTTCATTCAACCACATTTTAACCATCAAATGATAATATGTTAATAATTTTTAGAAAACCTTTCATTGAATTTGATTTGCATTTAATTATCATATTTCAGTTTACACTCACCTTAAATCATACATGCATGTCTAGTCATAGACAATAGTTGCAATTATCGTTATAGTTAATCTAATCCCTCCACAATTTATGGGCGTGTTGGATTGATCTTTGGGTTCACCTATCCTATCTTCTAATAGGCTGTGATTTGTTTCTCTAAATTTTTCTCACATATCAAAATCTTCTCTAAAATATTTATTTTCTTGACAACATTGATTGGCTCTCATGAATTTTAGAATTATGTTAGATGTAATTACAACCACGTTAGCATGAGTAATTTTCCTTTAAGCTTACCTTAACTCTACCTTTTCCCGGTCCTAATTCCTAGTTGCAAAAAATGGAAGGTTGCATCAGGAAGTCGACAAGCAACATAAAAAACATGTTGGAAAACTATTGCATGAATTCTTTAAATTATTATTTCAATGTGAGGGCATCTCCTTAAAGTTAGATAGGAATACATTGAATATTGTGCAAGGGTCACCACATTGATGCCCTAGTGTAGTGTTAAATATGTAAGGGTTCCCACATAATGAACTAATGGGGACAAATAAGTTAGCCTATAAAACTAATAATTTGTACATTACATATATCAAATATATTAAATGATAAGTGAACTCATTCGACTGATATGGGTCCCGACGATCAGAGGATGTGAAAACGATGTTTTCCTTGATTCCCCCCGTTGGCTACAAGTTGGTCATCACGGCGTGATTCGACCAGTTTGCTATAGGCCAATCGTTATTCCTTTAAATGACTCGATCTATATACCTTCTTTTGGGAAACTTTTCTTAATCTAGGGTGCCCAACCGATCGGTTGATCACTTTGTTCGTCGTCATTTTACTTGGCCGTTGGATTGCCTTGAGATTTGTACGGAAATATTTTTCAAAATATAAATGTTTAGGTGCGAGATATATGTATACATAAGAATTTTGTGCTAGGCATGCCAATTTCCCTTTAAATTTTTTATTTTAGATATAGAAATACCTAAGATTTGAGTCGTACGCGTAAAACAACAGGCTACAACATCAAATTTTTTTAGGATTGAATAATATTTTTAAATTTCTCCAAAGAACTTAAAATCAAAATGTATTAGTTTTAAGGCTGAAATTAAAAAAAAAATCAATGAATAGTGGAATCAAGGTTGCCCATGATTTGAGTGTAAGAACTCGTGAACAGGCGAACTCTCTTAAAATTGGGAATCAAGAGCAGTCGATCAGCTCTAGAGTAAGAGCACACCCAAAGGGAGAAAATGATAAACTTTGCTTGTCAAATCGATATAAATAGTCTTACAAACAACTTTAAGAATGATTCTAACCATCCCCGATCATCGGTTAAATTTTCATGACTATTGATTATTTGATGGCTAGAACTCAAGGGTCGGCTTTCTAACGGGTGTTGACCATCAGTTAATATTTCATGACTCTTAGCTACTAAATTTACTCAAAGCCCAAGGGTTAGTTAACTTTAAAAAAAAAAAGTCATCAGAAATAAATATAAAATCCAATAGTCTCTAAACATTACTTTAAAAACTACACTCCAAAAAAAAAATGCTAAAAGTGATGGCCTACATTTACGTCACAAAAAAATTCGATTTTTCGGCAGTGTAATAATGATTTATAATTTGAGTTACTTGCGACAGCTTAACAATATAAAATTTATTATCAGTATTATTTTTTCTGAAAGTTTTAATCATTGCTGACGCATTATGCTTTTGTTAAAATAAAATATTAACTGACAGTCATAATGTGTCGGTCCCGTCATTTGTTAGGGTTTTATATGCATTTTCTTAATGAGAGAGTATTATTCGTCGGTAATAATATAAATTACTCACAGTCAAACGACGTTTTATCTTTGGCTCATTTCCGACGGGAGAAATACAGAATTTCTCTCACTTTTTAACATCAATATATTTTCCAACGGTTTTTTTATTTCTGATGCAATAAGCTGTCAGTTATGAACTTATTATCTTCGAACTGACATCTGACAAGGTATTAATTGATGTGTTTTTATAATAAGTAGCGGAAATGACCATCAGTAGAATTATTAATAATTGACGGAGATTAAGCCATATATAAGTCCTTGAAAAAATCCATTACACCACTAAAATTGAGGCCCTTTCCCTCCTTCCCTAATCTCCTCTCCCTCGCTCGTCTCCTCCCAAACACCTCTCCTCTCCCCTTAAACCCCTGTTCTCTCCTTGAAACCCTTGCATGTCCCTCCACCCCCTCTTTGTTTCATCCAAATCCATCGCCTTCATCACCGAACACTCACGAAACAGTCCGCAGCAGCGAATTTAAAGGGGAAAAAAAACTCACCTCTAACATGCATAAACATTCTTTACATATTTATGTGGCATTTACTTACCTGCCACATAATTCTTATGTATTTACATTTTTAACATATAAACATTCATATTTACACGCATATTATTATCTTTATAAAAGCTAAAATACACATTTCCATGCATTATTTATGCCAATATATTATAAGTGTAAATATCAAACTTTGCAGAATAATGTATATGAAAATACATAAACATTATGTAAAAAGTAACTAAATTTCGATAATATTTAAGCATAGGGGTGTAAACGAGCCGAACATGAGCTGTTCACGAACAAAGAGTCTTTTTAACAACCATAATCATATAGCCATAAGACAATAAGACGAACACGAGCTGTTCACGAACAAAGAGTCCTTTGAACAACCCTAATCATGTCGCCATAAAATAATAAGGGTTTGAGCGAGCTGTTCACGAACAAAGAGTCCTTTTAACAACCCTAATCATGTAACCATAAGACAATAAGGGTTTGGGCAAGATAAAAAATTATTATTTACATTAAAACATCATTTGAATCTAATTTAATAATTTTTATTTTATTTTTTTAATCAATATTTTAATTAGTTAATCTTTGTAGCCTTGTAGTANTGATCAACATTAAAATTATGGAGATTTGAGTTAGTTTTTTGCATCATTCATAAATTTATACTATCGATGAAAAGAATAAGAATGTAATAAAAAAAAGAAGTTATTTGGCAGTAAATATTTAATTGAATTGAATGTTAACTATGATAATATAAAAAATAGTTAATATTCCTTATAATAAATAATGCTAATATTATTATAAAATATATTAATATCAATAATTAATTTTATAGTCAATGCATGAGTTATGGAAAACATGCATTGTAATATATCATATGGTGGCATATGAAGAGCTCTTTTTGTATTAAAGTGTACGATAAATACCAAAACAACATTGGAAATATATATTCATAAGATTTTTTCTAAGCGATGCGAAATGTTTTTCAAGCGATGATCGCATAATTTAGCTTAATGATAATAATGAAATGTACAATATTCAAAGCATATTGAATATGCATATCATATAAAATTTCAACTATACACACATTCTTAAATGATATCTGTTGTGCGATATGTACTTCTTGACATAGAAATGAGACGCAAATAACACAAGCAAACACAGATCGTTTACGTGGTTCGATCCAACTGGATCTACTTCCACTGAAGGGAATCAATCAAATAGTTCACTAAGACAAAAGAAATAGAGAATACATAGCTTATACATAGAGATGAGCCCTCATCTTCTTTCTGTGGCCTCTCTCTCAAGCGACACCTTGATACAAGTCCTCAAGATGCTCTCCTCCTCTCTAACTCTCTAGTTATTCTCTCCTCATTTGTTGTAGCTTAAGATCTCTTCCCTTGCTTTCGTAGTCCTCACACTCTCTCTATTTATAGAAGCAAGAGAGTGGTAGGTGGGAGGTAGGTGGGAGGTAGGTTGGCGATAGGTGAGCAGTAGGTACGATGTGGTAGGTGGCGATGCCACATTACAAAATTGCCCTTTTACCTTAGTTCATGGGAGTCAAAATAACAATTCTCCACCTTGACCCTCAATTGAGAAGCTTCGAAGTAAAGATTCCCTCTACCTGGCCCCTAAGGGTCCTTCAGCCCTTGCTTGAGTTTGTTAAGTCCAAACAGTACATGGACTTAGCAATCACGGTTCTTCCGATAAGAGAGTACAAACCCTTTTCTTCCAAACAGTACATGGACTTAGCATCACGGTTCTTCCGGATAAGAGAGTACAACCCCTTTTTCCTGACTCCTTGTATGACGACACGAGGGCCTTTGGTTACTCTGATGCAGCCATTCTTTGCCTTGAACGAGCACNAAAGTCCATATTCTGAGCTAATTTTGCCTCCTTAATGTGTATATGCTTTGCACCGACGGATACACCAATTAATGCGCGCGTATATTTGATCGATAGGTGAATGCATCACATGCATGCGAATAAAAAGCTAGACGTAACCGCATGAGCGGGGACAGCTAAAGGAAACTTAATAGCATTTGTTATCTTCTGTAACATTGAGTCCTCTAACCCACAAGTCTTCGATAGATCTCTGTCAACAAAGAATTGAAGCAGATGCATGCAAACAAAATTGTTCTAGCGTATAAAGACTTTGTTCATATGGTAATGTTTGTAAAATTTAAATGACAAAGGGACAAAATAATTAAATGTCGTGTCCAATTCCAACCTCATTAATCATGTTGTCAGAACTTCATTTTCGTTATTATGTGTGATAAAGTGGTCCTGCTTCGTTTGTGACATGAAGAAAAGGAGCTAGTTTTTCGTAACAATCAATCGATATATGTGCAGGAAGGGTGGAAGACTCCAGTACAATTATATACATTTGCCTGTTCCAAAAAATGTTCTTGCTGTTGCACAATTTATTTTACAAGATTCAAACTTTGCCGATGCTAGGGTTTACTTTTTTTCTGATTCTAGTCATTTGACTCAAAATGTTCTTTTAAGAGATAGGGTTCTTTCATTCATTTAAAAATGACAGATGTGATATGTTTTAAAATTTTATTGCATTATTACATTTCATATATGGAGAAAAAGGATTCATGTAGATGACCCTAGTTATAAGTGGGATAAAGCTTTGTTGTTGTTGTTGTACATTTCATATGTATAAGCTCGAAACTCAAATTTATAGAAGTAAGATTATGGCTAAGTTAGCATCACTTATGTGAATCATTTAATAGTGAGTTTAACTCAATTGAGCATGTTATGCAAGGTTACATAAATTTTCAGCTTTGATTATTAAAATTTTGAAGCATTTAGGAGCTTCAATTTAACAAAGTGATCAACAATAAAATTATGGAGATTTGAGTTAGTTTTTTGCATCATTCATAAACTTATACTATCGATGAAAAGAACGAGAATGTAATGAAAAAAAAGAAGTTATTTGGCCGTAAATTATTTTGATAATATTTAACTGAATTGAATATTAACTATGATAATATAAAAAATAGTTAGTATTCCTTATAATAAATAATGCTAATATTATTATAAAATATATTAATATTAATAACTAATTTTATAATCAATGCATGAGTTATGGAAAACATGCATTGTAATATATCATATGGTGGCATATGAAGAGCTCTTTTTGTATTAAAATGTTCGATAAATATCAAAACAACATTGGAAATATATATTCATAAGATTTTTGCTAAGCGATGCGAAATGTTTTTCAAGCGATGATCTCATAATTTAGATGCTTAATGATAATAATGAAATGTACAATATTCAAAGCATATTGAATATGCATATCATATAAAATTTCAACTATACACACATTCTTAAATGATATCCATAATATTATATGTATACATATATCTTAAAAGTTTATCATTGTTATATGAAAACAATGCACATATTGGCCTGAATAAATTTATTTATTTTTTATTTTCATGTTTAATGTATTACACACACGTGTGCACACACACACACGAGAGTTATGGGTATATTATATAAATAATATTAAATATATATGTGATATAAAATCAGTTAAAATAAGATCACATGAATGATTGATAATTGTAAATCCCTATGAAGAAGGGCGATTTGATGAACTTGTGTACAATAATATTAAAAGTGAAGCTATCAACTGATTCTAAGGGGAGTAATAAAAATAGGTGATTATATTTGCATAAAAACATTGATTAAATGTTTTATTGGTTAGCAAGAAAAGTGGCGACCACCTTGAAATAAGATAGAATAACATTTTGGATGATATGATAAATGAAACATGATAAGCGAATATTCTTTTGATATCATGATTGACATTAAATTAGTGAATATTGTTGGATCATTGATGCATTAGAACACATTTATTGTTTACATTAAACATAATTGAAATACTCATATTCATACATGCACATAAATATCATGATTCATTTACTTCTAAAGCTATGAACATTTGCTTTTGCTTTTCAAGAAACGGATGGAGCATGAGAGCAAAAGCCATAAAAGATTAATTTATGCTATATTTTTATTGATGATGTAGATCTTATCCTATTATAATCTTGATTTAAATGTAATCTATTGATTTAAAGTGATAAAATCTATGATTATGACATGCAAATAATTTTTAGTAAGAATAATGATTCAAATGCTAATAAAAATTTAAGGTTCTATTTTTTGTTGCAATTTTATATTATTGATATTTGTAAATGTAAGAAATTATATGTTCATGAATATGACTTAATCCATTATCAAAATTGTATGTGCTAGTATCCTACTGTATATAAAATATATTAGTTTCTGACGTGACAACTATCATCAATTTTTATAAATTTTTTTTGGAGGTGATGAAATTAATTCAAAGTACATCTGTCAATCCAATTATCAAAGCTATACTCTATCATCACAGTTAAACCAATTTATAAAACCAATGCATATGACATGTATTTAAGATCTTTGCTCATAAATATCAACAAAATGGAGATTGTTAATTGCACCCGCACCCGCCACACCAACATAGATCGCCAAAATTCAAGTGTTATTGGATCAACCCAAGTGAGGCATCTTTTAATCAAATTTTAACCATGAAAAAGATGAGATATTCATCATGTTTAGAAAACCTTTCATTGAAATTTGATTTGCATGTCATAATCATAGTTCCGTTCACAATCACTTTAGATCATGCATGCATGCTTGTCTAGTCATAGCTAATGTAGCCATAATTGATCCAAATCCATACACTGCAAATTATGGTTGTATTGTATCAATCTTTAGGTNATAGCTAATGTAGCTATAATTGATCCAAATCCATACACTGCAAATTATGGTTGTATTGTATCAATCTTTGGGGTCACCTATCATACCTTCTCATTGACTGTGATTGTTTTCTCTAGTTTTTTCTCTAATATAAGAAATCCTCTAAAATATTTATTTTCTTGGCGACCTTGGTTTGCTCTCCTGAATTGATGAATTA
Source organism: Phalaenopsis hybrid cultivar (assembly GCA_002079205.1). Classification (NCBI taxonomy): domain Eukaryota; kingdom Viridiplantae; phylum Streptophyta; class Magnoliopsida; order Asparagales; family Orchidaceae; genus Phalaenopsis; species Phalaenopsis hybrid cultivar. Next base: position 25,111 of record JXCR01146536.1, on the reverse strand, counting down.
TATTGGTTGTACTTATAACCACATTAATAGAAGAGATTTTTTCAATGCTTATCCNTAATATAAGAAATCCTCTAAAATATTTATTTTCTTGGCGACCTTGGTTTGCTCTCCTGAATTGATGAATTATGTTGGTTGTAATTATAACCACATTAATAGAAGAGATTTTTTCAATGCTTATATTAAGAGATTTCTTTGCATTAATGATTTTCTTAATAATAATCAAGTAATTATCAAAATATATTATTAGCTTTAAATATTATTAAGCTGAATTAAAGTAATGGCTGCCAAATTGTCTTAGCAGTGACATTCATTTTTCTTAAGGCATGAGTTTATTTTAAGCAATGCAACTTCAAATTTAAAAAGGAAAAAACTCACCTGTAACATGCTTTAGCTTTATTTAAATATCTATGGGGCATTTATGTACATACAACATAATTCTTATGTATTTACCTATCTAACATCTAAACATTCATATTTACATGCATGTCACTCATTCTTAACATCACTTTATTAGCATCATCATTATTATCTTTTTAGAAATAAAATGTTTATTTTCATGAATAATTTATACTAAGGTGTTATAAGTATATTAAATGTACTATACTCATCTGGTAAAGAGGTTATATTACTTTCAGGTAGGACAACTATTGTCAGTATTTGTAAAAGTTCCTTAGAAGATATGCGCTTTATTCGAAGTATTCATGTCAATTCTTTTATCAAAGCAATAATCTATCATCAAAATTATNTTGTCTTAGCAGTGACATTCATTTTTCTTAAGGCATGAGTTTATTTTAAGCAATGCAACTTCAAATTTAAAAGGGAAAAAAACTCACCTGTAACATGCTTTACCTTTATTTAAATATTTATGGGGCATTTATATACATACAACATAATTCTTATGTATTTACATATCTAACATCTAAACATTCATATTTACATGCATGTCACTCATTCTTAACATCACTTTATTAGCATCATCATTATTATCTTTTGAGAAGTAAAATGTTTATTTTCATGAATAATTTATAGTATGGTGTTATAAGTATATTAGATGTGCTATACTCATCTGGTATAGAGGTTATATTACTTTCAGGCAGGACAACTATTGTCAGTATTTGTAAAAGTTCCATAGAAGATATGAGCTTTATTCGAAGTTTGCATATCAATCCTATTATCAAAGCATTAATCTATCATCAAAATTACATTAACTTATAGGATCAGTGCATATAACATGAATTTTAAGACATTTGCTTAAAAATAACAATAACAACGATGGTTAAAATTACACCCACCACACCAACATTGATCATCATAATTCTTCAAGTGATGTTGGGTCCACCCAAGTGAGGCTTCATTCAACCACATTTTAACCATCAAATGATAATATGTTAATAATTTTTAGAAAACCTTTCATTGAATTTGATTTGTATTTAATTATCATATTTCAGTTTACACTCACCTTAAATCATACATGCATGTCTGGTCATAGCCAATAGTGGCAATTGTTGTTATAGTTAATCTAATCCCTCCACAATTTTTGGGCGTANCAAATGATAATATGTTAATAATTTTTAGAAAACCTTTCATTGAATTTGATTTGCATTTAATTATCATATTTCAGTTTACACTCACCTTAAATCATACATGCATGTCTAGTCATAGACAATAGTTGCAATTATCGTTATAGTTAATCTAATCCCTCCACAATTTATGGGCGTGTTGGATTGATCTTTGGGTTCACCTATCCTATCTTCTAATAGGCTGTGATTTGTTTCTCTAAATTTTTCTCACATATCAAAATCTTCTCTAAAATATTTATTTTCTTGACAACATTGATTGGCTCTCATGAATTTTAGAATTATGTTAGATGTAATTACAACCACGTTAGCATGAGTAATTTTCCTTTAAGCTTACCTTAACTCTACCTTTTCCCGGTCCTAATTCCTAGTTGCAAAAAATGGAAGGTTGCATCAGGAAGTCGACAAGCAACATAAAAAACATGTTGGAAAACTATTGCATGAATTCTTTAAATTATTATTTCAATGTGAGGGCATCTCCTTAAAGTTAGATAGGAATACATTGAATATTGTGCAAGGGTCACCACATTGATGCCCTAGTGTAGTGTTAAATATGTAAGGGTTCCCACATAATGAACTAATGGGGACAAATAAGTTAGCCTATAAAACTAATAATTTGTACATTACATATATCAAATATATTAAATGATAAGTGAACTCATTCGACTGATATGGGTCCCGACGATCAGAGGATGTGAAAACGATGTTTTCCTTGATTCCCCCCGTTGGCTACAAGTTGGTCATCACGGCGTGATTCGACCAGTTTGCTATAGGCCAATCGTTATTCCTTTAAATGACTCGATCTATATACCTTCTTTTGGGAAACTTTTCTTAATCTAGGGTGCCCAACCGATCGGTTGATCACTTTGTTCGTCGTCATTTTACTTGGCCGTTGGATTGCCTTGAGATTTGTACGGAAATATTTTTCAAAATATAAATGTTTAGGTGCGAGATATATGTATACATAAGAATTTTGTGCTAGGCATGCCAATTTCCCTTTAAATTTTTTATTTTAGATATAGAAATACCTAAGATTTGAGTCGTACGCGTAAAACAACAGGCTACAACATCAAATTTTTTTAGGATTGAATAATATTTTTAAATTTCTCCAAAGAACTTAAAATCAAAATGTATTAGTTTTAAGGCTGAAATTAAAAAAAAAATCAATGAATAGTGGAATCAAGGTTGCCCATGATTTGAGTGTAAGAACTCGTGAACAGGCGAACTCTCTTAAAATTGGGAATCAAGAGCAGTCGATCAGCTCTAGAGTAAGAGCACACCCAAAGGGAGAAAATGATAAACTTTGCTTGTCAAATCGATATAAATAGTCTTACAAACAACTTTAAGAATGATTCTAACCATCCCCGATCATCGGTTAAATTTTCATGACTATTGATTATTTGATGGCTAGAACTCAAGGGTCGGCTTTCTAACGGGTGTTGACCATCAGTTAATATTTCATGACTCTTAGCTACTAAATTTACTCAAAGCCCAAGGGTTAGTTAACTTTAAAAAAAAAAAGTCATCAGAAATAAATATAAAATCCAATAGTCTCTAAACATTACTTTAAAAACTACACTCCAAAAAAAAAATGCTAAAAGTGATGGCCTACATTTACGTCACAAAAAAATTCGATTTTTCGGCAGTGTAATAATGATTTATAATTTGAGTTACTTGCGACAGCTTAACAATATAAAATTTATTATCAGTATTATTTTTTCTGAAAGTTTTAATCATTGCTGACGCATTATGCTTTTGTTAAAATAAAATATTAACTGACAGTCATAATGTGTCGGTCCCGTCATTTGTTAGGGTTTTATATGCATTTTCTTAATGAGAGAGTATTATTCGTCGGTAATAATATAAATTACTCACAGTCAAACGACGTTTTATCTTTGGCTCATTTCCGACGGGAGAAATACAGAATTTCTCTCACTTTTTAACATCAATATATTTTCCAACGGTTTTTTTATTTCTGATGCAATAAGCTGTCAGTTATGAACTTATTATCTTCGAACTGACATCTGACAAGGTATTAATTGATGTGTTTTTATAATAAGTAGCGGAAATGACCATCAGTAGAATTATTAATAATTGACGGAGATTAAGCCATATATAAGTCCTTGAAAAAATCCATTACACCACTAAAATTGAGGCCCTTTCCCTCCTTCCCTAATCTCCTCTCCCTCGCTCGTCTCCTCCCAAACACCTCTCCTCTCCCCTTAAACCCCTGTTCTCTCCTTGAAACCCTTGCATGTCCCTCCACCCCCTCTTTGTTTCATCCAAATCCATCGCCTTCATCNAGAAAAATATCTGCATTTTTTAAATTTAAGAACATAAGCAGCAGCATGTATGGTCAAAAGTGAAGGAAGTTAGAAATTATGACTACAAACATAGATAAATTGATCATGCAACTGGGGTACTCGTCGTTTGCGAACGGTTTGTATTCGACTCACTAAGTGGTTCGTGCTCGATTCAATGTTATACAATGTTAATATTTGAACAATCTCAATATGCATCAACTGGGGAACAATTGTTGGTTGTCATATAAGATCGAAATGATAGTTCTCATAATGTTTCTTAATGTATTAAAATGGTTTTTGGAAGTACCAGTATTGACATACATGCTAAGAAAGACAGAAAGAGAAAACCAATCTTTTGTCCAATGCATTTGTTGTTGAGTAAAAATACACAAACCAAAATCAAGCACAACTTTACATCTTCTTAGGAACATTAAGTAATGTGATAAGATAAAAGTAAAGAGTCAACAACTGAATGACTTATCAGATAAAATATAGAAGAGATTGCATAAGTTTATAGAAGTTCCAGCCACAAGACCTTTGTCTATTTATATTTCTACTAGATGCAACTCAACTTTCAACATGCTAGAGTTTTTATTTATTTATTGTAATGTTTTACATTACTATGCAATCAGAGATAGTAATTGTAAATGGTTGTCAACTAATTTAGATTGGATATATATGAGAAAATTAGAAAATTTCTTTCAATTTTCAATGCTGTTACTAAGATAATCTTTGTTACTCTCTATCTCACATCAAATATATTTTTATTTGCAGTTATGTTTGTTAAAAATATTCTGATAGAAGAGTTAATGTCAGAAGATGATTACAAATTAAATTCAATAAATGTTGGGGAGAATACAACCTTTCGTTGCCTATTGCAGTAATTTTAAGGCCTTAGAGTGAAAGTCAAATTTATTAGCTACATATTCTTGAAGACACTTTTCACGTGATGAGATTGATCAAATATTAAATCAGTTCAATATGCGTTGTGAGAAATATATGTAAATTATGTTGTTGATTGCACATTTCCAAGTCTTACAGGTAATGTTTCAATTGAGGGGTCCTGATTTGCAATTGATTATATGATTTCCACATATCACTTTGACTCTATGTTTGGATTTCAAGATTTTGTTGTAGCTTTTGGATTAGTTTGGATCAGTGGAACGATCTATGCTTGATTTACAAGTACACCTTGAGGAGGGATTTTTTGTTTGCATGAGTGATAGTTTTGATGTGCTTGAATGGTGGAAGATGGATACGCTAAAGTATCCCCAACTTTCAGTTATGGCTCAATATATTTTATCAATACTTATAACCATAATTGCATCGGAATCTATTTTGAGTGTTGGCGACATAGTGTTATATTATAGAAGCACTTTATTCATTAAAACAGTTAATGCACTGGTTTGTGCATCAAAGTGGATTGGATCCATTCAAAAAAATGCAAAGAATCTTTGATAATCATTTCATAAATATACTTTTTTCCTAATTCCTTCTCTTTTTTTCTGACTAATAAATATCTAAGTTGATACATTTTCTAGTTCCTTCTTTTTATATGAATTTGATACATTTAAAGTTGGTATGACATAATAAAGTTATGCAATCCTTTAGGCCCCATTAGATGAATGCAAAAAAAAAATTAAAGTTGGCAAGACAATTTCATTAAGCAACTCTTTATATTAATGTTGAAAAATCTAAAGAACAATGACATACCCACATTATGTAACCATCTAGATTGTAGCTAAAGTTAACATTTAATCATCAATCTAAGCCTTAACATTATGATAATTCATATGTGGTAGATTTTTTTTCATGTTGAGCTTTATTGTTTAATCTAATTTGATGAAAAAAATTGCATAATATTTCACCTCAATAGAACTTATGTTTTTATATATTTATTTATTTAACATTTCATATAATTAAAATGTTTGCATGAAAGTTTTGTTTATGCTTTCAATTGCTTGTGAATACTTGGAAAGTTTGATCATCATCTTTTGAAAAGCCCTTACTTTCGAGGTTAACTGATACTTCAATGAGTCCCTATTTCGCTACTCCCTCGTAGAGATTAGCGGATCTATAATTTTATGCAATTTGGGTGATTTGGAAAACCCATGTTGGCTATTGTATGTTGATTAATTGATACTTTAATGCACCGTGTTGGTTTCTCTCTGTTGTTGTTGGTTGTTGGCTCAAAAATTATTATTCGCTTCATTACTATTTTTTTGCTATGGTTTTGGACTTTTGGTCTTGTTTTTTATTTTATATTGGCGTTGTTTGGTTCTTTCTCTACTAATTTAGTGTTTTTTGCTATAAACATCTTATCCTACATGATGTTTGATTCAACTAAAATGTGGTTATAAGTGTAACATGAATTTACCACAAATGCATAAAAGATGCAACTTTTCTTTATTTACATCCATCTTCCTAAAAATTTTAGCTTATAGTCTTTGTAAGTAATATCAGAAAATTAGAATTTTTTTTTGTTTTTTTTACTTTAAAATCATATTTATTTGCCTTGATAACATTTTCTACCTCATTGTACTACAATGTCTCTTTTTATATATTAGATTCCAAGACTTCATAAACTTTTATAGTAATCAACGTTTCCTTTTGGNTGGCCATATCACTTTCTAATCAGCGCAAAGCTCACATCACACAGCCATATTAAAAATTAGTGGACGATCCATCTGTTTTGTATTGGAGTATATTAAGGGTGTATTTAGAATATATTCGAGATGTGGACTTCTAATTTTTATATATGGATGGTAATATTCTCTCAAAAACTAAGTACGAATTTTTGTCTACACATTCTATGTTTAGGTCTGTCATAGATTTTCTTTATTTGTTGAGTGTAATTGGCATTAGCTTTAATTCTATGGCTGAATTGTTTTGAATATCGATCTTGATTGATTGACGTAGTTGTTTAAGAAATATTGCACGTAGAGATTTGTTGGAAAATTATTGCTGAGAAAACTAATTAATTTGGATGGATTGGATTTCACGATTTTTTATTGATTTTATCTGACGATAAAGAGATCGGTCGTAGGGTTAGCACAGAGGACAAAATGTGTTAACACTGTTATAATAAAATGATGAATGATGGGCTGAAAAGTAAGAGATTATATCAGTAAAATAAGTTCTACTCATAATATATGAGGCAAACAATATAGTTAAGTGACTTGAGTGTTCTTGAAACAAAATAAAAGATGTTTTTTCAGTGCGGATCACGACGTGAATCTTATCATATTGTGCATCCGACAATGTAATATAATTCATGTTGTTAATCACATGTCGATTTACCGGACATAATATTTTCTCTTTAACTGGTGTTGTTGTGAGATATGTACTTCCTGGCATAGAAATGAGACGAAAAAGAACACAAGCAAACACAAATCGTTTACGTGGTTCGATCCAACTGGATCTATGTCCACGGGAGGGAATCAATCAAATATTTCACTAAGGCAAAAGAAATGGAGAATACATAGCTTATACATAGAGATGAGCTCTCATCTTCATTCTATGACCTCCCTCTCAAGCGACACCTTGATACAAGTNATATATATATATATATATATATATACATATATATATATATATATATATATATATATATATATATATATCATGTTCGCATTGGTGGTTAGGCCTAATTATGCGCTGCTGTACCTACTAATAGCTTGTCTCCTTAGAGAATATTAGCAACTTAACTACCTTTTAGTTTGACTTTGATATATATATATTTCATAATAGACCAAGATTATTTATATTTTAATAATATTTTGGTTGATTTATAATTTTATCGAACCAACTTTGTAAAACTGTCTGATCGATCAAATTAAAATGCAAAAAAATAGAATTAAGTGGTTTTTCTTATTTTCTGCCTTAAATGTAATAAGTTAAGCTGATCTATCGTATCAAAATTTATCTTTTTCCACTTTTTCATTCGCTAAATTGATTGTAAATCATTATAGAATTTTTATTAGATTATTTTAATTTAGAATCATTTATCTTTTATATTAACCAAAAAAATTAACTTTAATTAAAGGGTTTATTTAATTTAACTTTCAACTTGAGAAAAATATCTGCATTTTTTAAATTTAAGAACATAAGCAGCAGCATGTATGGTCAAAAGTGAAGGAAGTTATAAATTATGACTACAAACAAAGATAAATTGATCATGCAACTGGGGCACTCGTCGTTTGCGAACGGTTCGTATTCGACTCACTAAGTGGTTCGTGTTCGATTCAAATTTATACAATGTTAATATTTGAACAATCTCAATATGCATCAACTAGTGAACAATTGTTAGTTGTCATATAAGATAGAAATGATAGTTCTCATAATGTTTCTTAATGTATTAAAATGGTTGTTGGAAGTACCAGTATTGGCATACATGCTAAGAAAGATAAAAAGAAAAAATCAATATTTTGTCCAATGCATTTGTTGTCGAGTAAAAATACACAAACCAAAATCAAGCACAACTTTACATCTTCTTAGGAACATAAAGGAATGTGATAAGATAGAAGTAAAGAGTCAACAACTGATTGGCATATCAGATAAAATATAGAAGAGATTGCATAAGTTTGTAGAAGTTCCAACCACAAGACCTTTGTCTATTTATATTTCTACTAGATGTAGCTCAACTTTCAACATGCTAGAGTTTTTATTTATTTATTGCAATGTTTTACATCACTATGCAATTAGAGATAGTAATTGTAAATGGTTGTCAACTAATTTAGATTGGATATATATGAGAAAATTAGAAAATTTATTTCAATTTTCAATGTTGTTACTAAGATAATCTTTGTTACTCTCTATCTCACATTAAATATATTTTTACCTGTAGTTATGTTTGTTAAAAATATTCTGTTAGAAGAGTCAATGTCAGAAGATGATTACAAATTAAATTCAATAAATGTTGGGGAGAATACAATCTTCGGTTGCCTATTGCAGTAATTTTAAGACCCTAGATTGAAAGTCAAATTTATTAGCAACATATTCTTGAAGACACTTTCACGTGATGAGATTGATCAAATATTAAATCAGTTCAATATGCCTTGTGAGAAATATATGTAAATTATGTTATTGATTGCACATTTCCAAGTCTTACAAGTAATGTTTCACTTGAGAGATCCTCATTTGCAATTGATTATATGATTTCCACATATCACTTTGACTCTATGTTTGGATTTCAAGATTTTGTTGTAGCTTTTGGATCAGTTTGGATCAGTGGAATGATGTATGCTTGATTTACAAGTACACCTTGAGGAGGGATTTTTTGTTTGCATGAGTGATAGTTTTGATGTGCTTGAATGGTGGAAGATGGATATGTTGAGGAAGGTGTAGACCCGGTCCACTTCCTATTACGACAGATTCTTTGATAAATTGATTCTAATTTATCTGCTCTTAATTCTTTTCCTTATGTATTTTATACCTTGCTATAGCTTTATGATTCCCAATTTTTATTTAAAGCAGTTGCCTTCTATTGACAGGAAGAATTAAGGAAAGCTTAATTAATTAATTAAGCTTTACCAGATTAATCTCCCGCCCCTCCTGTTGCTATAGAGAAAAAGAAAATGATACTGTGAAACATTATGAGAAAAGGAAAGCTTAATTAAGGAAAGCTTAATTAATTTGATAGCTTGCCTTAATGGGCTTTATATGGGTCATTAAAGCATGATTCCATGGAATTATGAAATTAAGGGTTACCAAAATAAGCTAGATACTGTGAAGCTTTAAAAGGGGCTCCGATTACAGGGATGTGGATTACTCTCCAAACAGCTTTCTCTCCTTGGATTATAATTTGTCGTGAGACTGAAATAAATGAATCACAAGGAAGTTTTTTCTTTAAAAGTTGTCTTTCTTCTTCTTGGTGTGACTCTCGGTTTAGAGAGAGAGAGAAGGTGAGGAGAGAGAGAGAGAAAATTCTTTCTTGTAAGTCGACGTGGTCGACGGTGTAATCCTCAAAGCTAATAAATTCCTCTGCAGCTCCCGTGGACGTAGGCAATTTGCCGAACCACGTAAATCTTGTGTCGCCTTTTCTGGTGTAATTTTCTAGATCCTTTTTTTTTGCTTTATTGTTGTCGTTTTTTCACAACAGGATACGCTAAAGTATCCCCAACTTTCAGTTATGGCTCGAGATATTTTATCAATACTTATAACCACAATTGCATCAGAATCTATTTTTAGTGTTGGCGACAGAGTGCTATATTATAGAAGCAGTTTATTCACTAAAACAGTTAATACACTGGTTTGTGCATCAAAGTGGATTGGATCCATTCAAAAAAAATGCAAAGAATCTTTGATAATCATTTCATAAATATACTTTTTCCTAATTCCTTCTCTTTTTTTCTTACTAATAAATATCTAAGTTGATACATTTTCTAGTTCCTTCTTTTTATATGAATTTGATACATTTAAAGTTGGTATGACATAATAAAGTTATGCAATCCTTTAGGCCCCATTAGATGAATGCAAAAAAAATTTAAAGTTGGCAAGACAATTTCATTAAGCAACTCTTTATATTAACGTTGAAAAATCTAAAGAACAATGACATACCCACATTATGTAACCATTTAGATAGTAGCTAAAGTTAACATTTAATCATAAATCTGAGCCTTAATATTATGATAATTCATATGTGGTAGATTTTTTTTTCATGTTGAGCTTTATTGTTTAATCTAATTTGATGAAAAAAAATTGCATAATATTTCACCTCAATAGAACTTATGTTTTTATATATTTATTTATTTAACATTTCATATAATTAAAATGTTTGCATGAAAGTTTTTTTTATGCTTTCAATTGCTTGTGAATACTTGGAAAGTTTGATCATTATCTTTTGAGAAGCCCTTACTTTCGAGGCTAACTGATACTTCAATGAGCCCCTATTTGGCTACTCCCTCGTAGAGGTTAGCGGATCTATATTTTTATGCAATTTGGGTGATTTGGAAAACCCGTGTTGGCTATTGTCTGTTGATTAATTGATACTTCAATGCACCATGTTGGTTTCTGTTTGTTGGTTGTTGGTTGTTGGCTCAAAAATTGTTATTGGCCTCATTACTATTTTTTGCTGTGGTTTTGGGCATTTGGTGTTGTTTTTTATTTTGTATTGGTGTTGTTTGTTTCTTTCTCTACTAGTTTAGTATTTTTTCTATTAACATCTTATCCTACATGATGTTTGATTCAACTAAAATGTGGTTATAAGTGTAACATGAATTTACCACAAATGCATAAAAGATGCAACTTTTCTTTATTTACATCCATCTTCCTAAAAATTTTAGCTTATAGTCTTTGTAAGTAATATCAGAAAATTAGAATTTTTTTTTGTTTTTTTACTTTAAAATCATATTTATTTGTCTTGATAACATTTGCTACCTCATTGTACTACTATGTCTCTTTTTATATATTAGATTCCAAGACTTCATAAACTTTCATAGTAATCAACGTTTCCTTTTGATTGTTATCTGTTGGATGTTGGCTATTGGTTGTTGGCTAAGAATTTGTCATAAGGCTTCATTGCTATTTTTTAGTGTGGTTTTGAACCTTTGGTTTTNCTTTTTTTTTTTTTTTTTTTTTTTTTGTTTTGTTTGGTATAGGTGTTGTTTGGTTTTTCTCTATTAATTCAGTAATTTTGCTAAAGGCAAATTGAAGATTAGACTAGCTTTCTGTTTCAATATTTATTGTTTCTATTTGTAGTTATTGGAATTTCTTATTTGTCATATTTGATGATTTGTTCAGATATCTGTTGATCCTTTTTTCTATTTTGTGGTATTTTTGGTTGAACAATAATGTTTTCCAGCCTTTTGATTAAAATTGAACAATACTTAAAAATATTGATGCAAAATAAATATGGTATTCAGAAGGGATTTTTATGTCTTTAAATCACGTAAGTTCTGAGCTCATTTTCATTTTTCATTTTCTCGTTATTGTTTTTTCTCCTTTTGGGCCCCTTCAATTCTTGTTTTGTTTTGATTTTGCTTACAACTTTCTTTCCCTCGACTCTATTTTCTCTCTATGTTATCACAGGAGATTTACATGCATACTGCTCGATTCATATATTATTGAGTCAAATCAATCACTTAAGGTATGATCAATTTCTTTTCTAAATAAGATACTTTGATTTGTTCTAACACCTGAACTTTCATTTTTAACACAATTCTTATGTATTTACAATTTTACATATCTAACTCCAAAACTTTCATATCTGCAAACTTGATACCTTTATCACATGTTTTTCTTAAATTAGTAGATATATTCAAGCTATGAAAAGAGGCAATTTAGAGAAATGAAGACTATGATTTGGAAGAAATAAATAAAATGCTAAAAGTGTAATGTAATTGTAAATTTTTAATTTATTATTTATTTGTTTTACAATAATAATTTGTAGAGATTGAAGCTTTAAATTTGTATTAAATTTATTAATATAATTTTTTACAATATAATTGAAAAAGTAAATTTTTTTATAGAAGGATGTAATACCTTTTTTCTTATAATTTTTTAATAAATATTTTTTTTTCTAGCTCAGTTCAAACCGTACACGAGCAATTCAAACAGTTCGAACAATTCAAGTAATACGAATAATTCAAATTAAATTCAAACAAATCGAACCGAGCAAGAACAACTATTTCATGTATAGTTTTGAACGCGAGTCAATTTCAAACATATACAATTTCAAACGAATCTAACACAAACATGAGCCTCTTCGCTCATGTTCGGTTAGTTTACACCCCTACATGCAACACACAATTTATAAATCAAATTCAAAATTTAACGAAATTAATATATAAATTTTAATTTTTTTTGTAGAATTAATTAAGGGTACATGTACGACCTACTTTTTTTTTTTTTCAATTTGTTAAGAGTAGTTTAATTATATGCACAAAATTATAATTTTATTAGCTATTACTGAGTTTAGATTAGAGAGTTCAAGTCTAAGCAGAAAAGGCTAGGAAAGTGTATATAATATGTGGCCCAAACTTTTTCCATGCAACACAGAAAACAAAATCTCTGCAAAATTTGCTAATAATTCCAAACTTCTATCGTTCTCACATTGTATAACACTTGTCTACATAAAAAACTTCGTACGCAGCGTAATAATATATTTCCATAAATNACAGAAAACAAAATCTCTGCAAAATTTGCTAATAATTCCAAACTTCTATCGTTCTCACATTGTATAACACTTTTCTACATAAAAAACTTCGTACGCAGTGTAATAATATATTTCCATAAACAGCTACATTTTTTTTTCTGGCTAACAAAGTTTCAACGTTAACCTTTACCAGTTCTGGATATGTGAATTCATTGCAATTAGTAATGGAAAACAAATCAAAAACAAAAAATAGGTCCAATTGAAAAAATATCATATCAGGAGTTTCGATACAAAATTATTTGTATCAGGACTTCAATCACAATGTGTTGCTTGTATGATCCGACCCCACTGAATACAAAAACATAAGTAGTTTAATGTTTGATGGGATCGGGTCGTACATGTGACACATTGCGATTGAAGTTTTGATAGAGTTTTACATCATGACTCTTGATATAATATTTATTCGTACAATTCCTTAAATTTTCTCATTTTTTTCATTACCATTCGATCGTTGTGCAGCAAGAAATTTGGTTATTACTATTATTAGTATTACTATTACTATAAAAAAATTTTGAATGTTAGAATAGAAAGTTGTTGTATGACGTTAAAATTTAACACGGTGTATAAAATTGGAACATTTTAGTCTAACAAATTAATCAACAATCTGTCACCTACAATTACACTGACTATAATTTGCATTGTATCCAAGCAAAACATATCCTATCAACAATGCAATTATGTCAGCACGAATCTCATAATAGAAAAAAAATTCAAGAGGAAGAAATGACTGATCAAACGTAGTTGATTGACGACTATTTCAGGCTGGACAACAGCTAGAGGGGCATCTTGTTCAGACGATCGGCGGAACGTGTCAGGAGATTTCCCCCAGGGTAGTGATCTGCCCACAAAAAGATCGTCAAAAATCTTCCTTTCGGATTAAATATCAACTGAGATGAGACTTACTTGACGATCGACGAACTCTTATTGATCAAATCAGTTCATCGATCTTATTACATTCAAATAACTCTATAATTACTAAAAAATCCATCTAAAAGTTAATAATGATGAGAACTAATATCTACTTTTGTAACATTAAGACCTATGTATATAAGTAGGGGGTTCATGTCATGAATAAATGTTAGACTCTCTTTTATTATTGTTGACTATACCCCCAGAACGGTCTATATCTTGGGAGGGAAAAAAGAAAAAGGAGATTCACAAACAAACCACTCAATTTTTAAGTATTTGTATATCTAACAGCTATTTTATATTTACATATATAACATTTTAACATCTCAATCGCATCAAAATTACATATAAAAAAGTGTATTTTGTTTAAAAAAGATTAATATCAGTAATAATTTTTATTTAATTTAAATATCAGATATATAATTTCTTCAATTTTGTGGTATGAAAGCAAATCCGTCCAAATTAATGCCAGTGCACGGTAGAATATATATATATATAAAAAAAAAAAACATTTGTTNTAAACAGCTACATTTTTTTTTCTGGCTAACAAAGTTTCAACGTTAACCTTTACCAGTTCTGGATATGTGAATGTCATTGCAATTAGTAATAGAAAACAAATCAAAAACAAAAAAATATGTCCAATTGAAAAAAAAAAGAGTTTTGATACAAAATTATTTATATCAGGACTTCAATCAAAATGTGTCATGTGTATGATCCGACTCCACTGAATACAAAAACATAAATAGTTTAATGTTTGATGGGGTCGGGTCGTACATGTGACGCATTGCGATTGAAGTTTTGATACAGTTTTACATCATGACTCTTGATATAATATTTATTCGTACAATTCCTTAAATTTTCTCATTTTTTTCATTACCATTCGATCGTTGTGCAGCAAGAAATTTGGTTATTACTATTACTATAAAAAAATTTTGAATGTTAGCATTGAAAGTTGTTGTATGACGTTAAAATTTAACACAATGTATAAAACTGGAACATTTTAGTCTAACAAATTAATCAACAACCTGTCACCTACAGATACACTGACTATAATTTGCATTGTATCCAAGCAAAACATATCCTATCAACAATTCAATTACGTCAGCACGAATCTCATGATAGATAAAAAGTTTAAGAGGAAGAAATGACTGATTGAATGTAGTTGATTGACGATTGTTTCAGGCTGGACAACAGCTAGAGGGCCTTCAATCTTGTTCAGACGATCGACGGAACGTGTCAGGAAATTTCCCCCATGGCAGTAACTAGCCCACAAAAAGATCAACAAAAATATTCCTTTCGGATTAAATATCAACCGAGATGAGACTTACTGGACAATCGACGAACTCTTATTGATCAAGTCAGTTCATCATCTTATTACATTCAAATAACTCTATAGTTACTAAAAATCCATCTGAAAGTTAATAATGAGGAGAACTAATATCTACTTTTGTAACACTAAGACCAATGTATATAAATAGGGGTTTCATGTCATGAATAAATGGTATACTCTCTTTTATTATTGTTGACTGTACCCCCAGAACGATCTATGTCTTCCGAGGGAAAAAAGAAAAGGGAGATTCACAAACAAACCACTCAATTTTTAAGTATTTGTATATCTAACAGCTATTTTCTATTTACATATATAACATTTTAACATCTCAACCGCATCAAAATGACATATATAAAAAGTGTATTTTGTTTAAAAAAGATTAATATCAGTAATAATTTTTATTTAATTTAAATATCAGATATATATATTCCTTCAATTTTGTGGCATGAAAGCAAATCCGTCCAAATTAATGCCAGTGCACAGTAGAATAAAAAAAAGAAAAGAAAAAAACATTTGTGTTGAGTTTGATTACAGCCGTACAAATCCAAAGGCCATATCACTTTCTAATCAGCGCAAAGCTCACATCACACAGCCATATTAAAAATTAGTGGACGATCCATATGTTTTGTATTGGAGTATATTAAGGGTGTATTTAGAATATATTCCAGATGTCGACTTCTAATTTTTATATATGGATGGTAATACGTAATATTCTCTCAAAAAACTAAGTACNAAAATTAGTGGACGATCCATATGTTTTGTATTGGAGTATATTAAGGGTGTATTTAGAATATATTCCAGATGTGGACTTCTAATTTTTATATATGGATGGTAATACGTAATATTCTCTCAAAAAACTAAGTAATAATATTTGTCTACACATTCTATGTTTAGGTCTGTCATAGATTTTATTTATTCGTTGAGTGTAATTGGCATTAGCTTTAATTCTATGGCTGAATTGCTTTAAATATCGATCTTGATTGATTGATGTAGTTGTTTAAGAAATAGTGCACGTAGAGATTTGTTGGAAAATTATTGCTGAGAAAACTAATTAATTTGGATGGATTGGATTTCACGATTTTTTATTGATTTTATCTGATGATAAAGAAATCGGTCGTAGGGTTAGCACAGAGGACAAAATGTGTTAACACTTGTAATAAAATGATGAATGATGGGCTGAATAGTAAGAGATTATATCAGTAAAATAACTTATACTCATAATGTATGAGGCAAAAAATATAGTTAAGTGTCTTGAGTGTTATTGAAACAAAATAAAAGATGTTTTTTTTTTAAGTAGGGAATATAAGTTTTTTTATCTAATCGTGCGGATCACGGTGTGAATCTTATCGTATTGTGCATCCGATAATGTAATATAATTCATGTTGTTAATCACATGTCGATTTATCGAACATAATATTTTTTTTAATTGGTGTATAGTCTAAAAATATGTCCTCACGAAGCCGGAGGAATCGCTGCCGGAGACGTTGCCAGCAGCCGCGTACCTATAAGATGCTCAGCCGGTCGGCCACCTTTGCCAGTCAGCTTTGTCGACCAGCACCCTAGGTTAGGCACAAGACTCTCAATGGACCAGCAACTTGTGTCGGGCATGGCCTGTCGGCCGACTATGAAACCTTCAACTGGCCGACCACTTAAGCGGGTCACCACCTGTCGACTGATGACCTGGGTTCGCCGCCTCCAGTCGGTCGGCCGAATCTAACACCGACAAGTCCAGTGAGAGATTTAGAAGGACAGATCCAAGCAACGAAAGGACCAAGATATCCATCATAGCTCTCCTTTAAACAGGGGCACAAATGTAATCTCATTTCCCTTCTTTCTCTCTCTAAAAATAGAGAACCCCTAGCAAATAACAAGGGGGGTCGTGGCCTTGGGCTTTCCTCTCCAACCTCCATGTAGAGAGCTTGCTCCCCTTCCCCCATCACTTGTAACATATATTTTGTGTGGAATAAAAGAGGCCACCGAATCCGGGAACACCCCCCTCTTTGCCCTCTGACAGGGCAAGTATCGTGTTTTTTTTCCTTCTCTTCATTTTTCCCACAAGTTTCACGCTCTATCCATTAGGCACGTTCAAATTGATAGATTTGAATTCAGCAATTGGTGACGCAAATAAAATAAATGCTCAAAATTTGTTACGGAAGAAAAACNACGTTCAAATGGATAGATTTGAATTCAGCAATTGGTGACGCAAATAAAATAAATGCTCAAGATTTGTTATGGGAGAAAAAGGAATAAGCCATGCACGTAGGGTTAATTAACATTAGCTATAAAGTTATAAAAATATATTTACATAGAGTTGAGTAATAGCGGACTCAACACTTAATCATTAAATATAAAAGAAGAATAATTCCGATCCTAGATTGTGTAGAAAAAAACAAAAATGATGATTACTTCAGGATTCTCTTACTGTTGATACTCCGATTAGTTTATGCGCAAGAGGGAAAGCCATCAATCATGCCTCTAAAATTATGCTCAACAGGAGGTTTAGTTAAGCATATTTATTTAATGATGCACATGCATTCATCACACACGCACACATATTTATAAATACATGTGCTGAGAAATTACGGTAAGGAAACGTAAGAATGAAGAACCGAACAATCAAGATCAAATACAGGAATTTAATGAGGTTTGACAAGTTGTCTACGTCTTCGGAAGTGAATAACTGCGGCAGCTTTTTTCAATTCCACGAAAAACAGTGCATACCCCTTAGGGTTACAAATACAACGTATATATATAACTCTATTACACAATATGTAATTACAGAATTACTCATGTACCGTACTGTGGGGTGTTGCCCCTCACCCTTAACCCACTTAACGAAACTCCTTCGATTGAACAGATGCTTCTGCTCCATTCCGCTCCATGGCTCTCTCTATTCTGCTCCAACATTTGTTTCTTATCTCATATACGAGTCATACCTAACAACATGATATTGATGTCTTATAATTACAAGACATGCGTTTCACTTATAATTTGATGTTTTATCTATCTATCCTCTAAATGTAAAATAGCATCAATTAAAAACTCTCGTAATAAAATTTTTCTCCGATCTCCAAACNATATATATATATATAACTATTGCACAATATGTAATTACAAAATTACTCATGTACCGTATTGCGGGGAGTTGCCCCCACACCCTTAACCCACTTAACGAAACTCCCTCGATTGAACAGATGCTTCTGCTCTACTCTGCTCCACTGTCTCGCTCTGTTCTGCTCCAACATCTGTTTCTTATCTCATATACGAGTCATACCTAACAACATGATATTGATGTCTTATAATTAGAAAACATGCGTTTCACTTATAATTTGATGTTTTATCTATCCTCTAAATGTAAAATAGCATCAATTAAAAACTCCCGTAAAAAAAAATTTTCTCCAATCTCCAAACAGAGAAAAAGTGCTTAGAAAATATAAGCCAGTTGGGGCCGGACGGCGCAAGTTGCGCCATTCATGAATGTAGAGCAGGAGGAGGAGCAGCACATGGGATGACATGGAGAGGTACGGCGCTGCTACTCGTAATCACATGCAAATGTTTCAATGCATACGTATAAGATTATTTTTTTACAGTATAATAAATTTCTTTAGGGCAATATGGAGCCCAGCAAAACATTAAAAAAATAAGAGAAATTAAATGAAATTAATTGAAGGGAGGGCCACAGTGAGGAGCTTGGACAAAGCAACCTGTCCCACGTATCTGATCCTAGCTCTAGGTTGCCTTTGAGAGACCATCCATATGCGGCTCCATTAATCGTGCACTTCCTTGCATTTGATTCTTGCACAACCATTCATCACAAGAGAGAGACAGGTCCAAGGAGATGTAGACAACNGTTGCCTTTGAGAGACCATCCATATGCGGCTCCATTAATCGTGCACTTCTTTGCATTTGATTCTTGCACAACTATTCATCACAAGAGAGAGACAGGTCCAAGGAGATGTAGACAATGAGAACAGTACCTATGTGAAAAAAATATTGGACTCATGCTGGTGGAGAGAGAAAGCTGAAGGCTAGAGAGGATGAACAGAGAATGAATGAATAGTGAATAGTCTCTTAGCCTTATCTATCATTATTTTATTATATATTATTATTTTCTTAAGCTAGGTTAGCTCATCCTCTTATCGATAAGAGAAAAAATATTGAGGATGCATCCAAATTCTAATAGTGGGGCGCCATGTGTCAAATGGGCCCCACTATTTTTTTCCACCGACCAANTCTTAGCCTTATCTATCATTATTTTATTATATATTATTATTTTCTTAAGCTAGGTTAGCTCATCCTCTTATCTCTTTACAGAAAAAATATTGCGGATGCATCAAGATTTTAATAGTGGGGCGCCACGTGTCAAGTAGGCCCCACTATTTTTTTTTTAATATTGTCTAATATCAGTGTGTTGCTGTGAGGCCCACTTGACACGGGACGTCCCACGATTAGACTCATATATAATTTATTTTACTCTTTAGATCTGTTCTTTGAAACGTTTGAGAGTAATTAATGGTAGAACTTCTCACACCACATNCACCGACCAATATCAATGTATTGCCGTGTGACCCACTTGACACGTGGCGCCCCACGATTAGACTAAGATATAATTTCTTTTACTCTTTAGATCTGCTCTTTGGAACGTTTGAGAGAAATTAAGGGCAGAATTTCTCACACCACAAATATATAAAAATTTGAACCCAAGAATTCTTGGTTGGGAGCTTTAGTTTTTTATAGTTTTTTAATTTGTTTTCAATTAATGTGTTACGTGGTTGAATGCTATTCACTTTGAAATGGTATTATTAAATAGTATATAGAGTATCATGCACATTTTTNGTTTTCAATTAATGTGTTACGTGGTTGAATGCTATTCACTTTGAAATGGTATTATTAAATAGTATATAGAGTGCCATGCACATTTTTTTATGAAGTGTCAGAATAAATTTTTGAAGCCGAATGTTTGTTAGCTTCATTCATATTTTCTTAGTTTGAGGTTTGATTATGTGGCTAAGAATATATAATTAATTGAGGGAACATTTAGTTATTTTTAATTAAAATCATTGCTAAAACTTCTAATTATATATGTTTATTTATACAATTACATTGGAATTTGATCAAGCAAGACAATTTATTACAAGGCAGACTTCAAGTAAATTAGAAAGTTAAAATTTGAGCTCAATTTTAATAAGAAATGAAAAGATTAGTAGCCAAACAAAATTAATATTACGCAAAAATCCCATCTCAAAACCTGGCTGATCATCACGTTAAATTCATGACTTAAAAAATAGTTTGAATCAGTTGTTCAAATTTTGTCAATAATTCCAAGCCTCTAATGTTCTCATCTAATAATAATTGAGCATTTTAACAACCATAAATGAGCAACGTGTTCGTGTTCAAGTTTGCTCATTCAAGTGCATCAATAAATGAGCAAAAGCAATGCATTGAGTGCTTTTAGTTCAATTGCAACCCAAAATATATACTTAAAGAAACATACTACATTCTTACTATTTTTTACGATCCATAATCTGAGATAATGTGCCTTCTTATAATTATTATGTTAATACAATAATCCACATTCAATCCTTCACCACTAATGCAGTTAATCGTATCAAGACTTATGATGTGGTACATTCAAATTGTAAATCAAGGACATTATTTACTTTTTATGCTACCAAATAATGATTATGGTTGGATTTTGAATGATCTTTCATGTTGGCCCAATGTTAAACAAGTGTATTAGGCTAGCTAAAGAGCAACATCATTAGGTCACAAGTTGGTCATGGAAACATGCAATCTTTATCCACTTTTAATGATAGGTATGAAATGGATTAAAAAAAAAACAAAATATTCTTATAAAATTATTTATAAATATCTTCATGATCACTTAATCATTTTAAGAAACTTTTTGAAGTAAACTAAGAAGCCATATAAATTCATTAATTTATATTAAAAGATAATATTATTGTCTTAAGACATGTGACATCAACTTCAATTTTACATCTTATCAAGATCATCGTCGTAGCTTTTATTTATATTGAAGTTCTCCCAATGTTAAGATAAAAATCTTAAATTTTACCTGTTCCATAATCATATTTAAATTTTGATTTTATTTTATTGTTTGTAATTGTATGATAGAATAAAACTGTCATGATTGGTCTCTAAAACATTATCTTATTTTCTTGCATGTGGCAACTTTGTTATTAACGTTCATATTTCTTACAAAAAATCGATAAAATAAAAAAAATAGTCTAATTCAATATTTAATTATAGTTTTCAAAAAATAATAATTATAACTTAGTTTTCTTATTGATGGTTGGAGCATATGCTTTCTATATCATTCAAAATTCTAATATGCTAAACATTTAAAAAAATGAAGCATTTAGTGTACATTAAAAGCATTTAATGTACATTACAAGATGAGTCTTATTGCGTACGTCAATAAATTATTATAAAAAAATGAAGTTAAGATTAAGTATGTATTTATTCTAATAAAAAAAATTAAATTTATCTGTATTATAATATCCAAATTTAGAGAGATATAATTATAACTTAATGTATATTGATGGAAGCCACAATTCATGAAAAAAAAGGACTTTATGACTGTAGCTTATCAATGACATTGTCGTGGAACAAAGTGTGTGAAATATAAAGGGACTTTGTAATTGACGCTTGAAAAGGGTGTAACGATGTGTGAAAGAGATGTGCAAGAGCATCAGATGGAGTAGCTAAAAGTGAATGAAAATTAACTCTTGAACCTTGGTTCAAATTAGGCCGCTTTGAACCTTTGTTTGAGATAGGCTTGAACTAGCATCTTAGAGTATCAATATTGGACATATTATAATCGCGTTCACTCCTAACATGAATAAATTCAAACTTGGGTAAATCCATATAGTATTGAGATTGGGTTGAGTCAGCTCTAGTTACTAAGAAAATGCAGGGTTAGATTCAGGCCATGTTGCATGAGATTCTAGTAATGTCAATTTTGAGTCCGGCTCAGCACAAAATCCATCACAACATAACTATTTCTCATGTATGAGTGGGTTGGGCTAGAGTTTGCTCAGATTAGGTTAAAGATCAGAATTTTAACTAGCTTTTTATATGGGAACTGTTTAGGTTTCTCATATTTGTACTGGGCCATTTATATTTCAATTTCAACTTTTTCCTGCAATTTTGAATTGGCAATCCTACCAGCTTCAAACAAAGTCTAAAATCAAACTATATTCATTTGCGCCTGATTTCAATAAGCATCCCTTATGTGTTAGAGGGGTTAATTTTGCCTAAAACAAACCTTGATGCATGCTTTCCTAGAAAAATAAATATATGGAATACTTCTTCAAGTTTGAGTCTTATGAGAAACATTAAGTCAAATTTTCTAGTATGCTACATCTCCATAACCTCTGAATTATCATGTATGCTTACCATGAAAAGAAAGCTTGCGGCTATTTAATTACGCGATAACTTTAAAGTTTAAATTTTATTATTATTATTTTTTTTGTTTGAAATCAAATATATTTGTTCGGTTAAAACAATTATGTTTGTTTATAAAAGCAATCAAGAATAACATAAAAATTATTTCGAGAGTTTTTAAAAATAAGTTAATTGATTTTAAAAAGAATTAATTTAAGATCATTATTTAATTAAAATTCATATATNATATATATATATATATGGACACACACATATAGATGTTTTTAAAGATAGTAAACAAAGATTTGTGTAAAATAGTAATTTATTTGTATGCTGCTATGTAGACTTTAATTGCGATTTCAAAACTTTAAATGACCACCTATTGTAAATACTTCGTGCATTATTGGGCCAGCCCCGTTGTAGTGCTAGCAAATCCATAGATGTTTATTTTTCCCGTTATAGGTATTGTAGTTTTTACGGGCTGCCCAAAATAAAATTAGCAGCCCGTTTAGGCTCTTCGGCATTCCGTTTTAGGTAGGAAACCAACTTTCTAGAGAAGAAGATTACTTCAGATTTATATTGGATGATAACTTAGAAGGATTTAGTTAATGAACAGGGGCGGTAATAGCCTCTCTAATGAGAAAGGGGCAAACTACCCCCTAGACCTTATGAAGGGAGGGTCTATGNTTTTGAAGTAAATTAAGAAGCCATATAAATTCATTAATTTATATTAAAAGATAATATTATTGTTTTAAGACACGTGCCATCAAATTCAATTTTACATCTTATCATGATCATTGTCGCAACTTTTATTTATATTGAAGTTCTCCCAATGTTAAAGATAAAAATCTTAAATTTTACCTGTTCCATAATCATATTTAAATTTTCATTTTATTTTATTGTTTGTAATTATATGATAGAATAAAACTAAAACTGTCATGATTGGTCTCTAAAACATTATCTTATTTTCTTGCATGTGACAACTTTGCTATTAACGTTCATATTTCTTACAAAAAATCTATAAAATAAAAAAAAATAGTCTAATTCAATATTTAATTATAGTTTTCAAAAAATAAAAATTATAACTTAGTTTTCTTATTGATGGTTGGAGCATATGATTTTTATATCATTCAAAATTATAATATGCTAAACATTTAAAAAATGAAGCATTTAATGTACATTAAAAGCATTTAATGTACATTACAAGATGAGTCTTATTGCTTGCCTCAATAACTTATTATAAAAAAATGAAGTTAAGATTAAGAATGTATTTATTCTAATAAAAAAAATTAATTTTATCATTATTATAGTATCCAAATTTAGAGAGATAATTACAACTTAATTTATATTGATGGAAGCCGCAATTCATGAAAAAAAAGGACTTTATGATTGGAGCTTATCAATGACATTATCGGGGAACAAAGTGTGTGAAATATACGGGGATTTTGTAAATGACGCTTGAAAAGGGCATCAATGGGTGCAACAATGTGTGAAAGAGATGTGCAAGAGCATCTGATGGAGTAGCTAAAAGTGAATGAAAATTAACTCTTGAACCTTGGTTCAAATTAGGCCGCTTTGAACCTTTGTTTGAGATAGGCTTGAACTAGCATCTTAGAGTATCAATATTGGACATGTTATAATCGCGTTTACTCCTAACGTGAATAAATTCAAACTTGGGTAAATCCANTAACGTTTCGAACACGAACGAACACATCACTGTTCGTGTTTGGTTCGTTTAACTAACCGAGCGAAAAAAATTTGTCACGTTCGTCTCGCTTACTTATCGAACGAATCAAGCATAAATTCATTGACGAACCAAACACGAACTGTTCGCAAACAACGAGCTTTTTTAACAGCCCTAATCTCCACTCCTCTCACTATAAAAATCACCTCACCTGAAAGCACAAGAGTTGAAGCTATTCAGAGCAAACAACTACGAGGGATTTCTAATCAAGACCAATGGTCGTCGCCTTCAAAGATTCCTTATTCTACATACAATGAAATATTAAATACTAAATATACCTTATGGAAAATTATGTACCAAAATCTCTCAAGAGTCCTTCATTCCATTATTTCCTCCTAAATTCTTCCCTATGTTCTGAATTTGGAAATGCGTGTTGATAGCTACAACACCATTGACAGATAGCTCAAATCCATGAATCAATCAAGAATCATTCAATTCAAGATTGAGCTTCATAATCTCACAATGCAAGGGAATATAATGGCAAAATACCTATCAGAAATCAGACAGTGAATAGAAACCCTGGTGGCCACAGGTGTTGTCATCGACCCCAAAGACATAATTCTCTACACCCTAAATAGTATTTCTTTCAATTATCATGCTTTCAAGACTGTCATCAGGATAAATCTTCAAAATATAAATTTGGATGATCTATAAACTCTTTTATGTAGTAAGGAACTCAACCTTGCT
>JXCR01146534.1:86973-99043 GCA_002079205.1 Phalaenopsis hybrid cultivar | reverse complement strand
TCCTCCCTCCCTCCCTCCCTCCCTCCCTCCTTCCCCCACCATAATTATAGTTTGACAAGTCATGAAAACTTTCCGCTCTCCTACTTTGGCCACCGTTGTTGCCCATTAGCTGGCTATCATGAAGGTTATATCATCCAGCAGGTAGCAGCCTTCATCTTTTGTTGGAGTGCAACATCCTCTCCCCTCACATCTAGCTTAACATAGATCAAAGTTACTAGTTTATACTAGATCAAATTAAAAAAAACTTGGATGCAAAATTAATATATATCATGCTAATCTCGAACAAACTTAACCGATTATCATATTCAAATTAACAGAGTTCCAACCCTGGCAGGCTTGCTTAAAATGGTAGCATTGTAATTAAATCTAATGAGGGTAATCACAATATAAATATTAATCAAGGAGTATTTGAATATAAATTAACGTTAACAAAGAAATTTAGAGAAGAATAAGAAAGATGAAGGGAACAAACATAAAAAAAAAGCACGCGATAAATTATCATGATAACAGATTCAACAGAGAGAAAAATGTAGCATATTTTGGACAGCATAATTTAAAAGCAAAGATTGCTGAGAAACTAAACTGTAAAACAATGTTATTCATCAAGCTAATATATTATCGTAAAAAGCTAATACAAGTATTTAGGAATAGCATTTTAACCTCTGGGGAGATAGCTCGATGAATAAGATGAGCATTATTATGGAGAAAATCTAATGATTCTGCAATCTGCAGCAACCCATGTTTGATCTCCAACAACCCCATTACCTGCAAAGCATATTGAAACCATAACAAGTTTGTTACAATAATTTCACGTTCTTAACAAATCAGATAAATTACAAAATCACTAGATAATGATAAGGCAATTGAAAAAAAAATCAATAAGTTAAGGGTATTAATGTTTTTCTCAACCTCAACCGTCGTAATTGGAATTGTAAGAAAAAACCGAATGGTAACAAGCGTATCCATCATTTCTAATCTACACACACACACACTTTATGTTGAATTTTATTTTATTATCCAGAATAATCAGAGTAATCGTTAACTTAAAAAAAAAAAAAAGAATAAAAAAAATTAAAGAAATGAAGCATGGCTAGCACAGCACCATGATAGGACAATATATGAATAGTTCATCATCATTGTTGAAAAATTAACTACGTAAGTTCAGTTTTTAACTTCAGACGAAGCTATCATTAAAAAAAAAAAAACCCTCTTTACTGTTGAACTTCTTTTTCAATCATAATTTGCAAGGCATATGTTTACTTCCTGCAGTAAAGAAATTTTTTTAGGTTGACATGAATGTTTTATGAGCTTTAGATGCAAAAAATTTAAAATTTTGTTATTTAAATAGATGCAAGTCTTAATCTGCCATTTGATAAATGTGATGTTTTGTTCCTTTCCGTCTTTCTCTTTTTAACTCTTTAGTTCGAAACTAGATCAACTAATTGTTTAATTCATTTTTTTTAATTTTCTTAGTTGTCCTATAGTTCATGGACATATTTTAATGTTCAAACTGGACTATGGCATTTATAAATGTATTCAGCAAAAATATATCGTCATTTTAACGCCTTATTTTGGCATACAAGTGAAGCAACTCAACAAATCGGATCAACTAAATGTTTAGTTCATTTTGTATAGTTCCCTCTGTTATCCTACAGGTCATGAGCATAATTAATGTTTGAACGGACTATGGGATCTATATTACTATACGAGGATCATTAATATGCAATTAATATTTTTTATTTGAATTAATTGGCCTACACTTAATACAATAAATAATTTAAAAATATAAATTCATAAAGTTCATGCCCTGCTTTACTAGGACTTCAAGCACATTGTTTCATGCTTATATTTTTTTTCTAGACATCCCTCAGCATAAGTTTATTTATTAAATTGACAAAATACGTCCTTAATACACCCAAAAAAAAACAAATTAGACAGGATGAGCTGCTTTTGGAAATGATAAGATTAATAAAGCAAATTATTTTGCGGTTCTAGCAACAGGCAAGCATTAGGGAAATAATAAATAGCAGAGCCTATCTAGTAAAGAACACAAAAACATAAAAAGTACAACCACATGTTTCTAGCCCGGACACTGGCACGAGTAAGCAAGATTCTCCACAACAGCAGCAACAATACTGTTAACCACATATTTACATCCTGTTCAAGACTGATAAGAAAATTCATAGCCCGTTATAGTCATCATGAAAACTTATTTGGTAATATCCAAATACTCAAGAAGAATTCCTGAAGTCTATCCTCCATGATTCCTTAAACAACGTTTCATCCATATCTACCCCTTTAATAATTCTTCCTCGTTTAAAAACAAGAACAGCCTAAACATGCACAGCTTTACATCTGCACAACAACAACAATAACAACAACAAACGTTTATCCCACTAAGTGGGGTTGGCTACATGAATCCTTTTTCTCCAATGTGTCATATTAATTGTCATATTTTCATTTAATTCTGATAAATTAATATCATTTTTTATACAATATGCCCAAATCATTATAGGTCTATCTTTAAATTTCTCAACACAAGTAGAATCCAAACACCTACTCTCCTAATCGGATCATTAGATGATCGGCGATTAATGTGACAAAACCATCTATGATGACTCTCTCTAATTTTGTCCGCCACTGGAGCTAAACCAACCCTATCACAGATATATTCATTTCATATTTTTGTCTCTAAGTATCAAGCCACTCATCCACCTAAGCATTCTCATCTCGGCAAAACTTAACTTAGTTTTATGCTTCTCTTCTAAAGGCCAACATTCAACGCCATAGAACATTGCAGATCTCACCACCATCTTATTTCAATTTGTGGTACTTTTCTATCACACAATAGGCCCGAAGCATTCTCCCACTTCAACCAACCAACTTGAATTCCACTAATAACATCCACATCTATATCACCATCACTTTGAACAATAGACCCAAGATATCTAAAGCATTCACATCTTTTAATAATTTGATCACCTATAGTTACTACTCTGTCATTAGAGCTACTACTACTAAATTTACATTCCATACATTCAGTTTTAGTTCTACTCAAACGAAGGCCTTTAGACTCCAATGAAGACCTCCATAATTCAAGTTTTTTTTTAGCTTCATCTCTAGTCTTATCCACGAGAAGGATATCATCAGTGAAAGCATATACCAACGACATCCTCTTGTAAATGTCCAGTAAGAGCATCCAAAACTAAAGCAAAAAAATATAGGCTTAAAGTCGATCCCTAATGTAATCCAACTAAAAGGATTTTTTTTTTTTACATCTCTGCATCTATATCTATATCTACATCTACGTCTACATGCCTAAAAAATATCATATTATTTAAACAAAATATCTACTAAGAATTTTTTTTTCAACTATTCAATTAAAAGAAGAAAAAGTAAAGGACAACATCCAAACATAGGTGTTATTTGGTTCCAAGTAATCCAAACCCATACATTTTAAAAATTCAGTTTATTCTAATTACTTGAGAATAATTTTGTTGCTAGTAAATTAAATGCAGAAGAGTTGTGTTTTCTTTTGTGAACTTTAGATATGTTAGGTCTATGATCAAGGGCCAAATACAAAGGAAAATTATGAATGGCGAGATTGAGGAAGATCAAGAGAAGAGGCTAGTAATTTGCTAAATCTCAAGACCAGAGAGATAAAGATAGCTTGCAAGCAAAAGAGAAATAAGGAAGATCACGATGAGAGAAGCACTCGATCATGTATACTATGCTAAAGAGGAGAACAAGTGACGTGAAGATGAGGAGAAAAGTATAAAACTTACAAATAGGTTTTTCTGAAGAAGCAGATCAGATTGCAGGAAGAAAATAACTTTAAGCTATATTAAATCCATTGAAAATTCATGTTGCTTTTGTTTTGCTTTAACAAAAATAGACAAAAGAAAAAAAAAATCAAAATTCGTACATTTCTTTTACTTTAGACTCCTAATACTTGCAAATAAGCATTCTCTTGAGTATTATGAGCATATCACAAAATACTTAGCCTTGCATATAAATATATCACTTATAGCCATTTTTAACTCATTGCCTAAAAATGTTTTGGGTGAAAATATTTAGGTCTGAATCCATCCATAAAAAACTTAGCCTTTCCTCCTCTATCATGTAAGTGCCATGGGTTGCCTATAGGTGTCAAATGGATCAGGATACCTTTTAACCTAAAATATTGGTCCAAGCTTTAATAGATTAAACTGTATAGCTCAAGTCCAATCCATTTATCATTTAAATTTAACGCCTCCAGCCATTGTAAGCCACCTAAAGAAACAAAATTAAAAAAATAAAAACTATTGAACGAGGAGTTTGATCCTATACTCACTTATAATTAAAACAAAATTATCATCAATGGACCAACTAATAGTGTTATTTACATACATGTCAATTACATATAGTATGGTTTTGAGTTGACTCGCATAAAATTTGGACCGTACAATTACACAATGAATTTCCATTCAAAACAATGTTAGGGCTTGACATCCTTCACTTGAAGAGCGAGTTAAAAAAGATTCAATCAATTTTGATTCAACATGCAAATGAAGTGAATTTTTATATAAAAAGGTAAATCTATAGTTTTTATTCAAAACATGTCGAAGCCTAAATAGGCATTAATGGGTAGCCCACTAAGCCTATAATTAATTTGAGCAAGGCCATGATAAATTTTGAAGGGCATAATTAAATGGGTGTGGGTAGTCCATTGGCCATGATCAATGCCAGCCTTGACCACTATGCTTTAGATTATTAGTCATTGCCCCATGCCACCTATCTTTCCTACTACTATTGCTAGCTACCCTACACGACAATTCATTGCTCTAGCAACACATTTTTNTGCTTTAGATTATTAGTCATTGCCCCATGCCACCTATCTTTCCTACTACTATTGCTAGCTATCCTACACGACGATTCATTGCTCTAGCCACACATTTTCGTTGACCAAGATGTGGGAGGAGAGAAAACAGAAAAAAGAGTAGCTAACAGTATCAGAATATTTTTAGAAGTCTAATAGATTTGAACCATTAAGACATATTCGAAGTGTTTGAATATTTGGGCTGAAGGTTCCAAAAGTTTAAAATGGTGTTTTCGTGCCAAAACTCTTATTAGTACAGTATATAAATTTTGCTGCAACTAACTTTGTCATGTAGAATGTAGATTTCCAAATTTCCTCTTAAATTACTGAGAAAAAAATAACGAATTCAAGTTTCAATATAGCATGGGAAATCACGTCCATGCCCCAAAACAACAAACAATTAGCAATGCTTCCATACCCAAATCAAATTTCACCATGCAAATTTCGAAAGGCATTGCCAGCACAGCTTCAACTAAATAAACCAAAATCAACAAGCCTCTATCCAGAACCCCAAGTCCCCTATTGTAAAGTACCAGATCCATAAACGAGCACTGAGCGGTTAGCCCTATAGACCGCCCTTGCTCGAAGTGCAACTTATCAATGTCCCCTATCTCTAAGCAAAATTCACATCTATAAACTAATAACTTTCCATGGTAATCACTCTAGAAAAAGGAATCAGCAGACCTGCAACTCAAGCTCGAACCCAGTATGGCATCACCTAACTGTNAACTTATCAATGTCCCCTATCTCTAAGCAAAATTCACATCTATAAACTAATAACTTTCCATGGTAATCACTCCAGAAAAAGGAATCAGCAGACCTGCAACTCAAGCTCGAACCCAGTATGGCATCACCTAAATGCTGAATTTAGGCTCAAGGTAGCTAAAACAATTGTCCCGGACAACAGGTCGGGACGGACTTATACCGCTTAAATCTTCCAAATATGAAACGCAAAGAATTTACATAGGAGAAGTGGAAAGAGAGGGCGAGATGAGGCTCGCCGCTCACATACCATGCCCTTGAGCTCCGCGGGAACCTTGGGAATGTTGTCCAGTTGAGCAATAGTATTGGCTACGGAGGCGAAAAGCGGCTCAGTGACCATAGCCATGGCATTCTTGCTCTCGTCAAGGGCCTGCACGACGTGGACGACTCCCGGGTGACGGATTCGCAGTAAACGCGAGGCGTCGGCACGGATAACGTCGAGGAAGCTATCCTCGGTAGCCCTAGTGAGTCCGGCGCGGGTGCGGGTCTCGGAGAGCGCGCGCTTGTCCAGGAGCCAGACGCATACCACAGGGTACTGCGTGGACGGTGCAGAAGATCGAGGCCGCGCGGCGTAGAGCTTCCACGCGAGACCCGGGCCTCCGGATCCGATCTGATCGAGAAGATCATAGTCCTGGAGAGGACGCGGTCCCGTCACCTCCTGCACTGTGGTCTGAACCGTCTTCTCGATCACGGCGGCAGTCTTTGCCAGCGCCTGCGTCAGGCTCTTCATGTTCAAAGACATGGTGGCGGGCTGCCGCCGGCGATCGTCGGCGATAAGCGGTAATGGCTACTCTAAATTTGGATCCGATTTGCAGTACTCGCTTGAATCAGCATCATGGGGTTGAAAAAAAGCAGAGGAAAGGGAGGAGAGAGAATAACGCTGCAAGATGCTCGGCTAGATTAATATGACCGACACGAGGGCTGAGAACTGAGACCTAAAGAAAGACCGGCATGCGGTAAAATTGAAATACAAGCGGTGGTGACTACAATGGCCTAAGGGTGAGTCTGATTATTAGGTGCGGAGGGCGCGCGCAGCGCCCTTCGATCACAGCCGCACATCACGGCCGTGCAGTAAAATTGAAATACAAGCGGTGGTGACTATAATAGCCTCAAGGGTGAGTCTGATTNTCTTCATGTTCAAAGACATGGTGGCGGGCTGCCGCCGGCGATCGTCGGCGATAAGCGGTAATGGCTATTCTAAATTTGGATCCGATTTGCAGTGCTCGCTTGAATCAGCAAAAAAAAACAGAGGAAAGGGAGGAGAGAAAGAATAACGCTGCAAGATGCTCGGCGAGATTAATATGACCGACACGAGGACTGAGAACTGAGACCTAAAGAAAGACCGGTATGCGGTAAAATTGAAATCAAGCGGTGGTGACCACAAAGTTTCACTATTCTCCTTAAATAGATAATAAAAGATTATAAGATTATGATCACTTGCTTGTTTTTTTGTTATTATAATGAGGGTGATCAAATGCAATGGTAATATTAATTTAGAGATAGTAATTAGATAATTACAGCTTGTAGATAATAATTTTGTAATAACAACACTATTGTAGTAGTTAAATAACAATAATTGTTGGTGATGGTCAACAATTATCAATGTTTGTTAGTTTTAAGCTCTCATTGTGAGTTCAAATTTAGCTCTCAACTTACTCTTCTCCCATTTTATGGAGAATGAGAATCTATTTGAATTGATTTTTTAAAAAATAATATAGTTTTTAAATTAATTTTAAATTATTTGCACATTTTTTTGAGATAAATTAAGCTGGATTTTTAAAATATTTTTTTGTCAGCACAATATTTTCATATCACTTGAAAAATATGTTAAGTGCATTGGTCAGAGCACAAGCAGACCATTTTATCTTAAGTCATAAATTTTGTCTTATGTCTGCTTGTATGAGAGTTGCAGATCAGATGAAAAGTTGGACTTATTTAGTTCCATTTTAAAAGAATTTGAGCCTTCAACTTGTCTTATCATCGAATGATTCTCTTTTTCTAAATAAAATTTTCTCTCGGATCATAGAAATGATCCCAAGACGAGAGGAATCATAAAGAAATGATATTTGACAAAAAAAAATAAACAAATAAATTTTAAATAAGAAACAAGAATGGGTTATGTAAGGTAATCCTCGTGGAAAAGGTCAAGAATGTACGTCCTAAAGATATTGGATCGAAACACACAATCCTTGAAGAGAATCCCTATATAAGCCACCCGTGTGACCAAGTAGTGAAGTTTTTGTGCTTATCTTGGGTTTAAGAACAGCTCTCAAAGGAATGTATCCCTTTGGTTAATTATATCTTGGGAGATGCCCAAGAATACTCTTAATAAAAATGTTCATGCTTATATTATTTAAGATATTTGGTTGTTTAGGAAACTGAGATTTTGTATCATCTCAAGTGGGAGAATTTTGATGTGTTCGATGTCTATATCGGGTCACAGGGTGCAAGGTGAATACCTTATTCAATACAGGTTGCGATGCCTAGGCATATAGGGCCCACGAGATGATATTAATGATTGCTTCAAAAAGATGACAGGGCTCAAAAGAGGTGTCAACAGAAAGGGAAGGAATCCCTAAATCGGTAGATGATCCTGGTTTTCTATATATATATATGTAAAATGTGATGTATGTGATTATATGTTTAATTTCCTTAATAGTGATTCTTAAAGCAAAAAACTTGATCCAAAGCAAAAGCTAGGTAAATCTTTTACTGTGAAGCAAACAAGAGTACAATTATAATATTTAAATATGAGATACTATGCAAGTATGTGTATCGTTATCAAATAATATAGAACTTTTTGATTAAGCTCCGAATATCAAACTTACAGGGAAAATAGACGCTACGCACTTTATAGAACTAAAGAAATTAGACAACAAAATTCTACTTAACAAAATATTCTTACTTAAATTCAAGATGCTATAATAGTAATAAAAGTTCAATTCTTTTTGTATTTTTTTTATATATGAAAATAAAGTNCCCTTTAATAATTCTTCCTCGTTTAAAAACAAGAACAGCCTAAACATGCACAGCTTTACATCTGCACAACAAAACCAATAACAATAACAAACGTTTATCCCACTAAGTGGGGTTGGCTACATGAATCCTTTTTCTCCATTGTGTCATATTAATTGTCATATTTTCATTTAATTCTAATAAATTAATATCATTTTTTATACAATATGCCCAAATCATTCTAGGTCTATCTTTGAATTTCTCAACACAAGTAGAATCCAAACACCTACTCTCCTAATCCGATCATTAGATGGTCGGCGATTAATGTGACAAAACCATCTATGATGACTCTCTCTAATTTTGTCCGCCACTGGAGCTAAACCAACCCTATCACAGATATATTCATTTCATATTTTTGTCTCTAAGTATCAAGCCACTCATCCACCTAAGCATTCTCATCTCGGCAAAACTTAACTTAGTTTTATGCTTCTCTTCTAAAGGCCAACATTCAACACCATAGAACATTACAGATCTCGCCACCATCTTATAAAATTTTCCATTCAATCTGTGGTACTTTTCTATCGCACAATAGGCCCGAAGCATTCTTCCACTTCAACCAACCAACTTGAATTCCACTAATAACATCCACATCTATATCACCATCACTTTGAACAATAGACCCAAGATATCTAAAGCATTCACATCTTTTAATAATTTGATCACCTATAGTTACTACTCTGTCATTAGAGCTACTACTACTAAATTTACATTCCATGCATTCAGTTTTAGTTCTACTCAAATGAAAGCCTTTAAACTCCAATGAAGACCTCCATAATTCAAGTTTTTTCTGAGCTTCCTCTCTAGTCTTATCCACGAGAAGGATATCATCAGTGAAAGCATATACCAACGTGCATCCTCTTGTAAATGTCCAGTAAGAGCATCCAAAACTAAAGCAAAAAAATATAAGCTTAAAGTCGATCCCTAATGTAATCCAACTAAAAGGATTTTTTTTTTTTTACATCTCTGCATCTATATCTATATCTACATCTACATTTACATGCCTAAAAAATATCATATTATTTAAACAAAATATCTACTAAGAATTTTTTTTTCAACTATTCAATTAAAAGAAGAAAAAGTAAAGGACAACATCCAAACATAGGTGTTATTTGGTTCCAAGTAATCCAAACCCATACATTTTAAAAATTCAGTTTATTCTAATTACTTGAGAATAATTTTGTTGCTAGTAAATTAAATGCAGAAGAGTTGTGTTTTCTTTTGTGAACTTTAGATATGTTAGGTCTATGATCAAGGGCCAAATACAAAGGAAAATTATGAATGGCGAGGTTGAGGAAGATCAAGAGAAGAGGCTAGTAATTTGCTAAATCTCAAAACCAGAGAGATAAAGATAGCTTGCAAGCAAAAGAGAAATATGGAAGATCACGATGAGAGAAGCACCCGATCATGTATACTATGCTAGAGAGGAGAACAAGTGACGTGAAGATGAGGAGAAAAGTATAAAACTTACAAATAGGTTTTTGTGAAGAAGCAGATCAGATTGCAGGAAGAAAATAACTTTAAGCTATATTAAATCCATTGAAAATTCATGTTGCGTTTGTTTTGCTTTAACGAAAATAGACAAAAGAAAAAAAAAATCAAAATTCGTACATTTCTTTTACTTTAGACTCCTAATACTTGCAAATAAGCATTCTCTTGAGTATTATGAGCATATCACAAAATACTTAGCCTTGCTTATAAATATATCACTTATCCATTTTTAACTCATTGCCTAAAAATGTTTTGGGTGAAAATATTTAGGTTCTAATCCATCTATAAAAAACTTAGCCTTTCCTCTTCTATCATGTAAGTGCCATGGGTTGCCTATAGGTGTCAAATGGATCGGGATGCCTTTTAACCTAAAATATTGGTCCAAGCTTTAATAGATTAAACTGTATAGCTCAAGTCCAATCCATTTATCATTTAAATTTAACGCCTCTAGCCATCGTAAGCCACCTAAAGAAAATAAATTAAAAAATAAAAACTATTGAACGAGGAGTTTGAACCTATACTCACTTATAATTAAAACAAAATTATCATCAATGGACCAACTAATAGTGTTATTTACATACATGTCAATTAAATATAGTATGGTTTTGAGTTGACTCGCATCAAATTTGGACCGTGCAATTACACAATGAATTTCCATTCAAAACAATGTTAGGGCTTGACATCCNAGCCCCTATAGTTAATTACATCTTAGGTAACTGAAATTACCTAAGAATACTCTCAATAGAATCAAGAAAAATCACCTTCAAGGAATTCAAATGGTAATGACATTTCAAAGATATTGAACTAAGAAGTGTGAATGAGATTAGTTCAAACTTGGAACATTTTGTTTTGAAGTCCAAAGGAAGAGATACTAGAGGATGTCACGGATTCGAAGGAAAACTTCGGTGACTTCCCAAACTATCCTATTATTTGAATTCAATTTAGGAGAAATTATTCAAATATTTCATCCTGTAATTTTTATTTATTAGGATTTATATTTGTGTGAAACAATCAGCACAAATAACCTTCAAGATGTGAGGATTTAAGTCGTGACAAACGACTACCTCGGAATCCTAAAGCTAGTTTAGGGCTTATATTGTACAATATGGTAACAAACGACTACCTCGGAGTCCTAAGGCAAGTTTAGGGCTTAGATTGTACAACAAGATTGTGTAAAAGATGTGTTTGAGGATTTATGTTGCACTAGGCAAACAACTTCGAATTCCTATGGCTTTGTTGTTTAAAGCTAAGGAATGGATGTATTAGTGTAGANTTTTTCTTTATTACTATAAATTTTAACTAAATTCTCTTACTCATTTCGATATTCAAAATTTTACTTTCTTAACATAACTTCATATACAAAATATTTTTTCTTCAATTCAAAATCAAAATTATTTGAAGTGCAATTGAGAATAAATAAACTTTTAAGTTTCTTTATAAAATATTTCATCCCCCCAAACTTAATTTTTTTAATAAAATAAAACATTTAGCAGCATATATAAATAAGCAGGATTGAAAACTAACTATAACATGCTTGCAGGAATTTTCATATCCTAAATATGCAAGTACAAAAATTTAAAACTAGAGTAAAAATTAAATTGATCAACTTTTAATTTACTTAACATATAGAGATTCATTAGACTTCTATGCAGTGGAGTATAACTTAAAACCAAATAAACACACAAACAAACATACACAACTGCGATATAAAGAAAAATAACTAGTAGTGTCGGCACTATTTTTGGTATGGGGTTTGCCCGTAAGAAGCTGTCGGTCATCGGAATTGTAATCCCGTTACCTGCTTCGGAAGGACGTTTAAAAAGTTGGGTTTTGAAAAAGATGAAGTCAAACTGACTCCATCATTTTCATAGTTTAGATGAAAGAGCGCTTTATCTCAAATCCTGTATTTATCCTGAAGGATAAACACAAGAATTGAGGGTGAGGCTC
>JXCR01146534.1:44780-83032 GCA_002079205.1 Phalaenopsis hybrid cultivar | reverse complement strand
TCCACACTAAAACCTTAAGATCTCGGCCTAGACTCAACCAAATCGCTTCGGGTTTGATCCTATGGACTCGTCTAAGTGAGACGAACATATCCATACGATTAAGATGCTATGAAATTAAGCCATTGTAAACGTAAAGCTCGCGAAGGCTCGGAGGAGTAAGTGAGTTATACCTTTGCTCCGAGAGATGTAGCCTCAATCAGAGACTCTTCACACCTTCGTTATACTCCAAAGAGCTTAGGGATGAAGCCTCTGGCTCTGGTGTAAGGCCTATGTATGATTTCGACCACAGCCGATTTTAGGTGTTTGTCTAGAGCTATGGTAGAGGCTCTGTGGAAGGGGGATTTGATAGGGCTTTGGCTTCTTTCACTCTTGCGAAGGTGTACAACTAATTAATTTGGGGTTTGGTGCTGTGTAGGTTGAGATTGGATTTTGTCCTGGTTTCAGACAAGGATTTGAGCTCAAAATTGGCTTTTTGTGGTGGAATTGAGAGGGAGAAATGGATTGGAATGTGCTAAGGGTCTCTCAGGGAAGCTCTCAGAGGAGTTTGAAAGGCCTTGGTGAAAATTTTTTACCACCCCCTATTCATGGTCGTGAGGTGGATTTTATAGAAATTGGCCAATGGGGAGCTTGGCTGGCCAATTGAGGGGTTAGCCTCACTGCTGAGGTGTCAAGCAGAGGAGCTCTCAGCTCAATTTGGGCTGAGCTGGCCTCTTGGCATGAGTTTGGNACATATTTTAATGTTCAAACTGGACTATGGCATTTATAAATGTATTCAGCAAAAATATATCGTCATTTTAACTCCTTATTTTGGCATACAAGTGAAGCAACTCAACAATCGCATCAACTAAATGTTTAGTTCATTTTGTATAGTTCCCTCTGTTATCCTAAAGGTCATGAGCATAATTAATGTTTGAACGGACTATGGGATCTATATTAGTATACGAGGATCATTAATATGCAATTAATAATTTTTATTTGAATTAATTGGCCTACACTTAATGCAATAAATAATTTAAAAATATAAATTCATAAAGTTCATGCCCTGCTTTACTAGGACTTCAAGCACATTGTTTCATGCTTATATTTTTTTTCTAGACATCCCTCAGCATAAGTTTATTTATTAAATTGACAAAATACGTCCTTAATACACCCAAAAAAAAACAAATTAGACAGGATGAGCTGCTTTTGGAAATGATAAGATTAATAAAGCAAATTATTTTGCGGTTCTAGCAACAGGCAAGCATTAGGGAAATAATAAATAGCAGAGCCTATCTAGTAAAGAACACAAAAACATAAAAAGTACAACCACATGTTTCTAGCCCGGACACTGGCACGAGTAAGCAAGATTCTCCACAACAGCAGCAACAATACTGTTAACCACATATTTACATCCTGTTCAAGACTGATAAGAAAATTCATAGCCCGTTATAGTCATCATGAAAACTTATTTGGTAATATCCAAATACTCAAGAAGAATTCCTGAAGTCTATCCTCCATGATTCCTTAAACAACGTTTCATCCATATCTACCCCTTTAATAATTCTTCCTCGTTTAAAAACAAGAACAGCCTAAACATGCACAGCTTTACATCTGCACAACAACAACAATAACAACAACAAACGTTTATCCCACTAAGTGGGGTTGGCTACATGAATCCTTTTTCTCCAATGTGTCATATTAATTGTCATATTTTCATTTAATTCTGATAAATTAATATCATTTTTTATACAATATGCCCAAATCATTATAGGTCTATCTTTAAATTTCTCAACACAAGTAGAATCCAAACACCTACTCTCCTAATCGGATCATTAGATGATCGGCGATTAATGTGACAAAACCATCTATGATGACTCTCTCTAATTTTGTCCGCCACTGGAGCTAAACCAACCCTATCACAGATATATTCATTTCATATTTTTGTCTCTAAGTATCAAGCCACTCATCCACCTAAGCATTCTCATCTCGGCAAAACTTAACTTAGTTTTATGCTTCTCTTCTAAAGGCCAACATTCAACGCCATAGAACATTGCAGATCTCACCACCATCTTATTTCAATTTGTGGTACTTTTCTATCACACAATAGGCCCGAAGCATTCTCCCACTTCAACCAACCAACTTGAATTCCACTAATAACATCCACATCTATATCACCATCACTTTGAACAATAGACCCAAGATATCTAAAGCATTCACATCTTTTAATAATTTGATCACCTATAGTTACTACTCTGTCATTAGAGCTACTACTACTAAATTTACATTCCATACATTCAGTTTTAGTTCTACTCAAACGAAGGCCTTTAGACTCCAATGAAGACCTCCATAATTCAAGTTTTTTTTTAGCTTCATCTCTAGTCTTATCCACGAGAAGGATATCATCAGTGAAAGCATATACCAACGACATCCTCTTGTAAATGTCCAGTAAGAGCATCCAAAACTAAAGCAAAAAAATATAGGCTTAAAGTCGATCCCTAATGTAATCCAACTAAAAGGATTTTTTTTTTTTACATCTCTGCATCTATATCTATATCTACATCTACGTCTACATGCCTAAAAAATATCATATTATTTAAACAAAATATCTACTAAGAATTTTTTTTTCAACTATTCAATTAAAAGAAGAAAAAGTAAAGGACAACATCCAAACATAGGTGTTATTTGGTTCCAAGTAATCCAAACCCATACATTTTAAAAATTCAGTTTATTCTAATTACTTGAGAATAATTTTGTTGCTAGTAAATTAAATGCAGAAGAGTTGTGTTTTCTTTTGTGAACTTTAGATATGTTAGGTCTATGATCAAGGGCCAAATACAAAGGAAAATTATGAATGGCGAGGTTGAGGAAGATCAAGAGAAGAGGCTAGTAATTTGCTAAATCTCAAAACCAGAGAGATAAAGATAGCTTGCAAGCAAAAGAGAAATATGGAAGATCACGATGAGAGAAGCACCCGATCATGTATACTATGCTAGAGAGGAGAACAAGTGACGTGAAGATGAGGAGAAAAGTATAAAACTTACAAATAGGTTTTTGTGAAGAAGCAGATCAGATTGCAGGAAGAAAATAACTTTAAGCTATATTAAATCCATTGAAAATTCATGTTGCGTTTGTTTTGCTTTAACGAAAATAGACAAAAGAAAAAAAAAATCAAAATTCGTACATTTCTTTTACTTTAGACTCCTAATACTTGCAAATAAGCATTCTCTTGAGTATTATGAGCATATCACAAAATACTTAGCCTTGCTTATAAATATATCACTTATCCATTTTTAACTCATTGCCTAAAAATGTTTTGGGTGAAAATATTTAGGTTCTAATCCATCTATAAAAAACTTAGCCTTTCCTCCTCTATCATGTAAGTGCCATGGGTTGCCTATAGGTGTCAAATGGATCGGGATGCCTTTTAACCTAAAATATTGGTCCAAGCTTTAATAGATTAAACTGTATAGCTCAAGTCCAATCCATTTATCATTTAAATTTAACGCCTCTAGCCATCGTAAGCCACCTAAAGAAAATAAATTAAAAAATAAAAACTATTGAACGAGGAGTTTGAACCTATACTCACTTATAATTAAAACAAAATTATCATCAATGGACCAACTAATAGTGTTATTTACATACATGTCAATTAAATATAGTATGGTTTTGAGTTGACTCGCATCAAATTTGGACCGTGCAATTACACAATGAATTTCCATTCAAAACAATGTTAGGGCTTGACATCCTCACTTGAAGAGCGAGTTAAAAAAGATTCAATCAATTTTGATTCAACATGCAAATGAAGTGAATTTTTATATAAAAAGGTAAATCTATAGTTTTTATTCAAAACATGTCAAAGCCTAAATAGGCATTAATGGGTAGCCCACTAAGCCTATAACTAATTTGAGCAAGGCCATGATAAATTTTGAAGGGCATAATTAAATGGGTGTGGGTAGTCCATTGGCCATGATCAATGCCAGCCTTGACCACTATGCTTTAGATTATTAGTCATTGCCCCATGCCACCTATCTTTCCTACTACTATTGCTAGCTACCCTACACGACAATTCATTGCTCTAGCAACACATTTTTGTTGACCAAGATGTGGGAGGAGAGAAAACAGAAAAAAGAGTAGCTAACAGTATCAGAATATTTTTAGAAGTCTAATAGATTTGAACCATTAAGACATATTCGAAGTGTTTGAATATTTGGGCTGAAGGTTCCAAAAGTTTAAAATGGTGTTTTCGTGCCAAAACTCTTATTAGTACAGTATATAAATTTTGCTGCAACTAACTTTGTCATGTAGAATGTAGATTTCCAAATTTCCTCTTAAATTACTGAGAAAAAAATAACGAATTCAAGTTTCAATATAGCATGGGAAATCACGTCCATGCCCCA
Source organism: Phalaenopsis hybrid cultivar (assembly GCA_002079205.1). Classification (NCBI taxonomy): domain Eukaryota; kingdom Viridiplantae; phylum Streptophyta; class Magnoliopsida; order Asparagales; family Orchidaceae; genus Phalaenopsis; species Phalaenopsis hybrid cultivar. The sequence continues at coordinate 78,656 of JXCR01146534.1, read as the reverse complement.
AAACAACAAACAATTAGCAATGCTTCCATACCCAAATCAAATTTCACCATGCAAATTTCGAAAGGCATTGCCAGCACAGCTTCAACTAAATAAACCAAAATCAACAAGCCTCTATCCAGAACCCCAAGTCCCCTATTGTAAAGTACCAGATCCATAAACGAGCACTGAGCGGTTAGCCCTATAGACCGCCCTTGCTCGAAGTGCAACTTATCAATGTCCCCTATCTCTAAGCAAAATTCACATCTATAAACTAATAACTTTCCATGGTAATCACTCTAGAAAAAGGAATCAGCAGACCTGCAACTCAAGCTCGAACCCAGTATGGCATCACCTAACTGCTGAATTTAGGCTCAAGGTAGCTAAAACAATTGTCCCGGACAACAGGTCGGGACGGACTTATACCGCTTAAATCTTCCAAATATGAAACGCAAAGAATTTACATAGGAGAAGTGGAAAGAGAGGGCGAGATGAGGCTCGCCGCTCACATACCATGCCCTTGAGCTCCGCGGGAACCTTGGGAATGTTGTCCAGTTGAGCAATAGTATTGGCTACGGAGGCGAAAAGCGGCTCAGTGACCATAGCCATGGCATTCTTGCTCTCGTCAAGGGCCTGCACGACGTGGACGACTCCCGGGTGACGGATTCGCAGTAAACGCGAGGCGTCGGCACGGATAACGTCGAGGAAGCTATCCTCGGTAGCCCTAGTGAGTCCGGCGCGGGTGCGGGTCTCGGAGAGCGCGCGCTTGTCCAGGAGCCAGACGCATACCACAGGGTACTGCGTGGACGGTGCAGAAGATCGAGGCCGCGCGGCGTAGAGCTTCCACGCGAGACCCGGGCCTCCGGATCCGATCTGATCGAGAAGATCATAGTCCTGGAGAGGACGCGGTCCCGTCACCTCCTGCACTGTGGTCTGAACCGTCTTCTCGATCACGGCGGCAGTCTTTGCCAGCGCCTGCGTCAGGCTCTTCATGTTCAAAGACATGGTGGCGGGCTGCCGCCGGCGATCGTCGGCGATAAGCGGTAATGGCTACTCTAAATTTGGATCCGATTTGCAGTACTCGCTTGAATCAGCATCATGGGGTTGAAAAAAAGCAGAGGAAAGGGAGGAGAGAGAATAACGCTGCAAGATGCTCGGCTAGATTAATATGACCGACACGAGGGCTGAGAACTGAGACCTAAAGAAAGACCGGCATGCGGTAAAATTGAAATACAAGCGGTGGTGACTACAATGGCCTAAGGGTGAGTCTGATTATTAGGTGCGGAGGGCGCGCGCAGCGCCCTCCGATCACAGCCACACATCGCGGCAGTATGACAGCTGTTGGCGCCCTCCGATCACAGCCGCACATCGCGGCTGTATGACCAGTTGAGCAATAGTATTGGCTACGGAGGCGAAAAGCGGCTCAGTGACCAAAGCCATGGCATTCTTGCTCTCGTCAAGGGCCTGCACGACGTGGACGACCACTGTCATACAGCCGCGATGTGCGGCTGTGATCGGAGGGCGCCCGCAGCTGTCATACGGCTGCGATGTGCGGCTGTGATCGAAGGGCGCGTGCAGCTCTGCGTGCGCCCTCCGCACGCAATAATCGCTCCAAGGGTGAATTAATTTGTTGTTTGATTGAAATTACCAAGTTTCACTATTCTCCTTAAATAGATAATAAAAGATTATAAGATTATGATCACTTGCTTGTTTTTTTTGTTATTATAATGAGGGTTATCAAATGACAATGGTAATAATAATTTAGAGATAGTAATGAGATAATCAGAGCTTGTAGATAATAATTTTGTAATAACAACACTGTTGTGGTAGTTAAATAACAATAATTGTTGGAGATGGTCAACAATTATCAATGTTTGTTAGCTTTAAGCTCTCATTGTGAGTTCAAATTTTGCTCTCAACTTACTCTTCTCCCATTTTATGGAGAATGAGAATCTATTTGAATTGATTTTTTTAAAATAATATAGTTTTTAAATTAATTTTAAATTATTTGCACATTTTTTTGAGATAAATTAAGCTTGATTTTTAAAATAATTTTTTGTCTACACAATATTATCATATCACTTGAAAAAGAAGTTAAGTGCATTGGTCAGAGCACATGCGCGCCATTTTACCTTAAGTCATAAACTGTCTTATGTCTGCTTGTATGAGAGTTGCAGATCAGATGAAAAGTTGGACTTATTTAGATCCATTTTAAAAGAATTTGAGCCTTCAACTTGTCTTATCATCGTATGATTCTCTTTTTCAAAATAAAATTTTCTCTCGGATCATAGAAATGATCCAAAGATGAGAGGAATCAGAAAAAAATGATATTTGACAAAAAATAAACAAATAAATTTTAAATAAGAAACAAGAATGGCTTATGTAAGGTAATCCTCGTGTAAAAGGTTAAGAATATACGTCCTAAAGATATCGGATCGAAACACAAAATCCACGAAAAGAATCCCTATATAAGTCACCCATGTAACCAAGTAGTGAAGTTTTTGTGCTTATTTTGGGTTTAAGAGCAGCTCTCAAAGGAACGTATCCCTTTGATTAATTACATCTTGGGAGATGCCCAAGAATACTCTCGATAAAAATGTTCATGCTTATATTATTTAAGATATTTGGTTGTTTAGGAAACTGAGATTTTTTATCATCTCAAGTGGGAGAATCTTGATGTGTTCAATGTCTATATTGGGTCATAGGGTACAAGGTGAATCACCTTATTCAATACACGTGGCGATGCCTAGGCATACAGGGCCCACGAGATGATATTAATGATTGCTTCAAAAAGATGACAGGGCTCAAAAGAGGTATCAACAGAAAGGGAAGGAATCCCTAAATTGGTAGATGATCCTGGTTTTCTATATATATGTAAAATGTGGTGTATGTGATTTATGTTTAATTTCCTTAATAGTGATTCTTAAAGCCAAAAACTTGATCCAAAGCATAAGCTAGGTAAATCTTTTACTGTAAAGCAAACAAGAGTACAATTATAATATTTAAATATGGGATACTATCCAAGTATTTGTATCGTTATCAAATAATATAGAACTTTTTTATTAAGCTTTGAATATCGAACTTACAGGGAAAATAGACGGTACGCACTTTATAGAACTAAAGAAATTAGACAACAAAATTCTACTTAACAAAATATTCTTACTTAAATTCAAGATGTTATAATAGCAATGAAAGTTCAATTCTTTTTGTATTTTTTATATATATGAAAATAAAGTAAGCAACTAATTAACTTAGCTAAATACTTGTGAGATGAATGCAATATAAATAAAATATTTTTTTCATTATCATGAATCAGTAATAAGTATAAAAATTAAGTTGTGAAAGTATGTTAAAATATCTTCCTTACCATGAATCAATGATAAATATAAAAATTTGTTATGGAAGTATGCTAAATGGGTTGTGCCAAATAGGAGCAATAATATTTTTTACCCTTACTAGAGATGCTATAAAGAACATTGATTAATCTATAGTTTGAATAGTCTTGAAGACCAATTAGGTAGGGAAGATACTTGTTCTCACTCTAAAGCTCCCTCTTCTCCCTCCACCTGAGGGCTAACATCGTGTATCAAAACCTATAACTATAAATCAAATTGGGGGGCTTTAGTTTTTCACTCTAAAGTCCTCTAATTCTACACCATTGAAAAGTTTATTTTCCTATTTATTTGCACTCAACCCGATGAACTAAATCGTCATCCATGAAATCAATATGTGATTCAAACCATTTATTGACTGAAATAATATCATCTCGGATCTTACATGATCTCACAACAGTTATTAACATCTTAATTTACCAAATAAAGAAGTAAATGAAGTGCAAGATTTCAAATCATCACAACTTCTTCCAACATTGAAGTATAATACATCACACAACTTCCTTCCAATACTTAATCACTTATCATTTTAAGGAAAAAGATAAAAAAAAAACTACTCAGCATCTATGAAGAAAACACAACTACACATGAGTTTAAAAATAGAAATCATGCACACAAACAAGAAATCTAAATTAAAATCAAATGTAATCACAAAGATAAACACATTTCAAATCCTCTCCACAAAATATTTTAAATTTCCTTTGAATTCTCTTCCTTCACTCACAATACAAACTAACACGCAAAATAAAAAGAAAGTGATCGGTGGCGGCGGTTACTTAGATGGATGATGGCTGTAAATGTATAATGGGTGGTTGGTCTCCTCTCTTGAATGATCTAAGTCTTTTCTTATAAAAATTCAAGTGGTTCCTTGGTGTCTCTTCAAGAAGGTTTCTCCATTCAATAAATCTTCTAGAAGTTTCTTCCTTCAACAGCTAATTGAATGAATTTTGTGTGTCAATGGGCTATTTCCCTCGTTTTTATCATAGGTTGCTTCAAACGCCTCTTAAGAAATTCATTCAATTTCAATAAATCATCACATAACTACTTCTGGCGCTTAAGCGCGGGGTATCTGGCGCTTAGGTGAGAATCCTCTAGCTTATGCCTGAATCCTGGTTGCTTAGGCGCCTCAGTTTATTTTTGCACCCTTCTTCATTTTTGTTTCAAATTTGACCATTTTTCACTCCTTTTAGTCTTTTTCATCCATTTGATTATACCTGCAAGAAAAACACACAAATACATTTCATTAAAATGCAATATCTTAAAAAAAGTATAAAAATGTATACAAAAATATTATATATTTTAGATGTATCAAAGTCCCCCAAACTTAAGATGTTACTTGTCCTTAAGTGACCCTTCAATCTTTAAAAACCAACATAAGTAAATGATGTATATGAGTTTCTTTAGGAGTTACCAAAATTTTGATTTAGAAATATAGTAGTACAATTTATAAAAAAGCTTAGTAAATGAGACCAACTTTGGTTTAGAAACTTTTAATGTTGAGAGGCATGAAAAATATGAGTTTCTATCTAATTCAAAAATATTGTAGATTTTCTAAATATAGAGTTCAGGCATTTTATCATCTCTACTTAATAAATTTTATTAAGCATAATTTTACTTACCATATTTTATTCTTAAGCTTAAGAGTTTCTCAAGTCTTATATTTTAAAAAGATCAGATGTGGAACCAATTTTTGATTAGACACTAATCCTCAAGCTTCTCCTCACTTTTTTAACTTATCTTTTTCTTTTTCTTTTTCTTTTTCTTTTACTGGCAAGGATTACTATATCTAGATAGGTCTTTAATGANCAATATAAATAAAATATTTTTTTCATTATCATGAATCAGTAATAAGTATAGAAATTCAGTTGTGAAAGTATGCTAAATGTGTTGTGCCAAATAGGAGCAATAATATTTTTTACCCTTACTAGAGATGCTATAAAAAACATTGATTAATCTATAGTTTGAATAGTCTTGAAGACCAATTAGGTAGGGAAGATACTAGTTCTCACTCTAAAGCTCATTCTTCTCCCTCCACCTGAGGGCTAACATCGTGTATCAAAACCTATAACTATAAATCAAATTGGGGGGCTTTATTTTTCACTCTAAAGTCCTCTAATTCTACACCATTGAAAAGTTTATTTCTCTATTTATTTGCACTCAACTTGATGAACTAAATCCTCATCCATGAAATCAATATGTGATTCAATCTATTTATTGACTGAGACAATATCATCTTGGATCTTACATGTTCTCACAACAGTTATTAACATCTTAATTGACCAAATCAAGAAGTAAATGAAGTGCAAAATTTCAAATCATCACAACTTCTTCCAACATTGAAGTCTAATACATCACACAACTTCCTTCCAATACTTAATCACTTATCATTTTAAGGAAAAAGATAAAAAAAATACTCAGCATCCATGAAGAAAACACAACTACACATGAGTTTAAAAATAGAAATCATGCACACAAACAAGAAATCTAAATTAAAATCAAATGTAATCACAAAGATAAACACATTTCAAATCCTCTCCACAAAATGTTTTAAAGTTCCTTTGAATTCTCTTCCTTCACTCACAATACAAACTAACACTCAAAATAAAAAGAAAGGGGTCGGTGGCGACGGTTACTTAGATGGATGATGGTTATAAATGTATAATGGGTGGTTGGTCTCCTCTCTTGGATGATCTAAGTCTTTTCTTATAAAAATCCAAGTGGTTCCATGGTGTCTCTTCAAGAAGGTTTTTCCATTCAATAAATCTTCTAGAAGTTTCTTCCTTCAAAAGCCAATTGAATGAATTTTGTGTGTCAATGGGCTATTTCCCTCGTTTTTATCATAGGTTGCTTCAAACGCCTCTTAAGAAATTCATTCAATTTCAATAAATCATCACATAACTACTTCTGGCGCTTAAGCGCGGGGTATCTGGCGCTTAGATGAGAATCCTCTGGCTTATGCCCGAATCCTAGGTGCTTAGGCGCCTCAGTTCATTTTTGCACCCTTCTTCATTTTTGTTTCAAATTTGACCATTTTTCACTCCTTTTAGTCTTTTTCATCCATTTGATTGTACCTGTAAGAAAAACACACAAATACATTTCATTAAAATGCAATATCTTAAAAATAAGTATAAAAATGTATACAAAAATATTATATATTTTAGATGTATCAAAGTCCCCCAAACTTAAGATGTTACTTATCCTCAAGTGACCCTTCAATCTTTAAAAACCAACATAAGTAAATGATGTATATGAGTTTTTTTAGGAGTTGCCAAAATTTTGATTTAGAAATATAGTAGTACAATTTATAAAAAAAATTAGTAAATGAGACCAACTTTGGTTTAGAAACTTTTAATGTTGAGAGGCATGAAAAAAATAAGTTTCTATCTAATTCAGAAATATTGTAGACTTTCCAAATATAGAGTTTAGGCATTTTATCATCTCTAATTAATAAATTTTATTAAGCATAATTTTACTTACCATATTTTATTCTTAAGCTTAAGAGTTTCTCAAATCTTATACTTTAAAAAGATCAGATGTGTAACCAATTTTTTATTAGACACTAATCCTCAAGCTTCTCCTCGCTTTTTCAACTTATCTTTTTCTTTTTCTTTTACTGGCAAGGATTACTATATCTAGATAGGTATTTAATGGTTTTGAATTCCATTATTCATTTCCTAAAGCAAAGTCCTGATATAAATCTTTTACTTAAAAATATAATAATAGTTTTGAAAATTATATTTAATAAAAGAAATTTAAGTATTTAAAAAAAAGTCTAAATTTTCTACATTTTTCAAAAATACAATTTCTCCTACTAAAAGATAGTTACACTATATTTAGCATTTTCTACACTAAAAATTTTTAACTTTAATTCTTTCTTTATTACTATAAATTTTAACTAAATTCTCTTACTCATTTCGATATTCAAAATTTTACTTTCTTAATATAACTTCATATACAAAATCTTTTTTCTTCAATTCAAAATCAAAATTATTTGAAGTGCAATTGAGAATAAATAAACTTTTAAATTTCTTTATAAAATATTTTATCCCCCCAAACTTAAATTTTTTAATAAAATAAAACATTTAGCAGCATATATAAATAAGCAGGATTGAAAACTAACTATAACATGCTTGCATGAATTTTCATATCCTAAATATGCAAGTACAAAAATTTAAAACTGGAGTAAAAATTAAATCGATCAACTTTTAATTTACTTAACATATAGAGATTCATTAGACTTCTATGCAGTGGAGTATAACTTAAAACCAAATAAACACACAAACAAACATACACAACTGCGATATAAAGAAAAATAACTAGTAGTAAATTGAAAATTTTAACATGCAACTTTTAAGTAAAAAGTTAACTAGATTCTAAGCCTTCCTAAGATTTCAGAATTAAGTTCAGCACAAATTAACTAAATACAATAAACAACACGAATAACACAATTACTACCACACAAATATAATAACTACGCACAATAACACAAATACACCACAGTAGGTGTACTAAACAAAACATAACAAAAACTAATAGTCTCAACAATTACAACTGAAAACATAACAAAAAAGTACAGAATACTTGCACTAACAACAGTTCATAACAACACATAAACTAAAAACATCAAAATAAACTAAAGATCCAAACTAATCATCATCCTCTCCTCCATCACTATCGTCACTACGCCAAGCAGTTGTTGGTTCATATGATGGATATCTAGGATACTGAGGAAATACCACATTCTGATTACCTCTCCTGAGGTTCCTCATAAATGAGTTGTATTCCTCTTTATAATCACTATGTATCCTCATGTATCCATCCATATGCTCAGCAAAATGTTCTGAATTTATTGCCTTATCTGCAGTGTAGTTGACGTTGTCCAAAATCCTCTGTAATAACTGTGATTGAGAATCAAATCCAAAAGTTTGACCCCGTGAAATAGAAGCATGTGAAGTAGAAGCTCACGATGTTGAAGCAGCACAACTGCTAAAGAATCCACCCCTCAAACAAAAATTGAATGATGTGAATAAGAATTCACATTCACACGGGTAATGACTTTAGTGGCTGTAAGATCTTCTCCTAGCTATCCAATCAAACTTTAGCCTGTTGGCATAAAGAAAAGATCAAGGATGTGAATCCCAAACCTGCAATAATAGTGGCGATGGAAGAACTGATAATAACTCCATAAATCAAACCTCTAATATCAATTGGCTTGAACAGCTGAATACAATAGTTCAAGATTGCTTGATCTCGAGTCACTTCACTCAAATGATTCGTAGGCAGCAAAAGAGCAGAAATAAAATAGTGTCATGTTTTGTAGTGGCATCCAACTTTAAAGCAGAAAATTTGATTCTTCTCTCATTTGTTATCTTCCATAACCCTCCCTCAGCAGTCAAAGATGAAATTTACTCATCTAGCTCCTCCTCAATAGGACTATAGTTCGAATTAAAACACAAAGTACTCAAGGGTAAATGATAAAATTGATTAATTACCTCAAGGGAAAAAGACATTGTCTTCCCCCTCACCATGAATCCTTCTTCATTTGCTTCAAGGAGATTCACATAGAACTCCCGTACAACAAAAATCACTGCAACAACAGAAAAATAACAGAATCGCTCTCACGAGCGGCGAATAATCAAATCTTCTCGGCTACTCCTGAATTTTTTAAACACCGCTCAGGAATCAGCTTCCTCGATTGCAGTGCATCACTGTATCGATTCTGAGTTCTCTAACTGAAAAACTTGCTTGAATCGAATGAAGCCTTCCCCTTACTTCTCTTCATTCTTGGTGTCATTTCTAAAAAAATGTATAAGACTCAAAATAAATTTCACATTCAACTCTAAATCACTAAACTAAACTCCTAAAAGCTTAAACTAATAAATCCATGCCTTTTTCATAGATTTTTCTCAATTTTTTACCATGAATAGTGATTTTTGGGTAGCTCATGAATGTGCTCAGAATACATGGTGAAAATAAAAAATTTTGCGTAGAAGTGAAGCTCTTACCTCAAGGATATCAAATATAGCAATTTTTGCCGCAAATCACCAAGAAATCTTCAAATATGGTGAGCCCTAGCTTAGAAATCGTGAATCACCGGAGGAAGAAGATGAAGCGAGGTTTGCTAACGGTGTTTTTAAACCGATTTTTCACTTAAAATCGTTCGTGAACCAGTTTTTGTGAACCAGTGCTTAAACGCAAATGGTTCGGCTCTTAGACGCCTGTCTCTTGGTTTAGGTAGCGCTTAAGCGTTGGTGGACAAATTTTGATTTTTTTTTAATTTAAGTTAAATGCACTCCTAGCCTAAGTTAACTAACTTTATATGGTCTCATAACACTTTATATATTATTTTCTTCCCTCTTAACTCTCCTCTTACTCAAGATTCACCAATCTTATTTAATTCGAATCACCACAAAATTTTACACAAAAAAAACACTTATATTCATTCATGAATGATTACAAATATTTTCAAATACCTAAATTCTTAATCCAAATTGTCTTGGATGAGAAGATTCTGATGCAGGTAGATTTATTGTGTAAATTTTGTAAATATTTTTCAATATTACAAAATACACATGACATATATAATAACAAATATGCAACATAATTCTAACAAAAATACATTTTATGTAAATAATTTATCTTTTAAAATTTTTTTTCAAACTGCCAAATCCCTTTAAAATTAACATAAATATTCGCGTCGCTCAAGTAATAAAGGACTCTAATAAAGTCCTAGATATCGATCTCACAGGGAAGCTGAAAATACTTATAGATAAGTTCTTAATATTTTACTTCAAAATAAAATAAAATAAAATAAAGAAAAATAAAGTATGGTGTGAAGTTTGAAAATGAAATATTAAAGTGAATGCTACTAAATATGCTGATGTAAGACTACAACAATGAAACTAAACTAGATGTTAAACTTTCAAAAGTAAAATTATGAAAATAAAACAAAAGTTTTTGTTGACGAAAAGTTCAAGTTTAAGAAAGCATCATTCCCCTTTACAATTAGTATATGGCTTGTGAAGAAACTAAAATTATTTAAAAATATATTTAATAAATATTTTGTGTCAAATAAAAGCAATTTTATTCTTTACTCTATTTTGAGTGCTATAAAGAACATTGACTAATCCAGAATTTGGTCTCTAATTATGTGGTTAGGCTGGGAGGATAACAGTTCACTACTCCCTCCCTTGAGGGCTAACATGCTCGCATTAGTTTCCAGTCAACTGGACCAAATTGGGATTGACCAAAGGAAAATAAGTTGAGATTTTCATACCTATTTTATACTGTTTTTGATGATATTGCACTTTAAAGAAATGTATTTTTGATGTTTGGTTGCAGGAATGATGAATTAGGGTCATTGGAGCAAAAAAATGCAAAAAAGAGCGAATTTAGAGCAAAAATGACCAAAATGAGAAGATTTGAACTCGGCCTCTGACGGCGCCCTCGACGCCGCCGACGACGAGATTTTCCTGAGACTACAGGACAAAAATTCTCTAGAAACCCACCGACGACGCCCTCGAGGTTGCTAACGGCGAGATCAACGGTTATGCCTACTCAAGCTTTGGATGAGGCCAAATTTTGAAGGGATGTTTAGGCAATTCTTGAGAAAGCTCATCTACAACTTTAAAAGAAGATTTTGGCCGAAAATAGAGTCTAATGAGTCTAAGAATTCTAGAGTGTAAGAGGCCTTGGAGGTTACCAACTCGAAGTCCTGGAGGTCCTAGAGGTTAAAGAGGTTCCATTAGTGTATAGAATTTCCAATAGTGTGTAACAATTGTGAGGAATTCTTCGAGAGATTGTAAGAGTGGAGGGAAAGTGAGAGATTTCCTCCTCCTTACTACTTAGAAGAGGAATTCTGTGTGTTGTAAAGAAAGGACGAGATTCAGAGGAACTTCGAGGAGTGTTCTTAGAGATAAATTAGAATTACTTGTTGTAGTTTGTATGACTTTGATTTTATATATGAATTCAGTTTGTTGTGTTTTTCTACTTGTTGTAGTTTGTATGACTTTGATTTTATATATGAATTCTGAGTTTTGTTGTGTTTTCTGATTTTATATATGAATTCCGAGTTTTGTTGTGTTTTAGAAAGAGATTCAGAGGAACTTTGAGGAGTGTTCTTGGGGAGAAATTAGAGATAAGTTATTTATGTTGTAGTTTGTATGACTTTGATTTTATATATGAATTCAATTTAGAGATAAGTTATTTACTTGTTGTAGTTTGTATGACTTTTATTTTATATATGAATTCCGAGTTTTGTTGTAGTCCCCATGAGTTCTGAGTAGTTTTCTCTGTCTTTCTCCTTGTCTCGAGATTTGTGAAATGGTTTTACTTGTTGTAGTTTGTATGACTTTCATTTTATATATGAATTCCGAGTTTTGTTGTGTTTTAGAAAGAGATTCAGAGGAACTTTGAGGAGTGTTCTTGGGGAGAAATTAGAGATAAGTTATTTATTGTTGTAGTTTGTATGACTTTGATTTTATATATGAATTCCGAGTTTTGTTGTGTTTTCCCCACGAGTTCTGAGTAGTTTTCTCTATCTTTCTCCTTGTCTCGAGATTTGTGAAATGGTGATTTGAATTGGTGAAGTCATAAAAATGTTTAATAAATTGTGATGATCTTTTCACTTAGATTTTAATTTGCTTTCAATTTGCCCAATTGATTTGTTTAAATATGTTGAGTTTTACAACTAAAGTGAAGGTTACTTACAAGATTCAAGGAGGTCATAGCCCTTGGAAGTTGGGTGCAAATAAATAGGGAAATATTATTATCGGGCGAAGAATTGGAGATTTTAGTTCTTCGGAGATTTTAGAGTGACAGACTAAAATCCCCAATTCGGTCTTATCGTTTGGGTGTTAATGTGTAGATGTTAGCCCTCAGGTGAGGGGAACGTGGGAGCTCCAAAGTGAGAGTAGGTATCCTCCCAGCCTAGCTGCAGAATCAGTAACCAAGCGTAGGATTAGTCAATGTTCTTTATACATTGACCAAGGGGTAAAGAATATGTATGCTCCTATTTGACACAATATAAATTGAACTAATTCATTTTATACATTTCCACTATAATTTCTTGACAAGGAGAAGAATGTTTTCTTATATATTGAATATCACAATTAAACCCTACTTTATATCATTAGTTATTTATTAGTTAGTAAACCCTACTTTATATCATTAGTTATTTATTAGTTATTAAAATTATCCTAAACCCTACTTTATATCATTAGTTATTTATTAGTTATTAAAATTATTTATTTATTTCAATTGTCTATTAGTGACAGATAAACAAATTGAACGCCGTTGTTGTGATTAAAGTCTTGTTTTTCTAAAGTCTTAGTCTGTAATTCTAAACCACTCTCTGGGGATCGATATCTAGGACTTCATTAGAGCCCTATATTACTTGAGCGATACGTATACTTGCGTCGATAATTTTTTACTTTAACATTATTGAATATTATAATTATACATCTTAATCAAATCAAACACATCTATAAAGTCATGATCAAGTCTTTGGACACTGTTGCTGGAAATTAAATCTTCTAGTATGACCATCAAATTCTTGTATTTGTCGATTACAAAAAAAATCGGTCAAGTTTTTTGCGCAGTTGCCGGGGATTAAATCTTCTAGTAGCGTCATCGAATTCTTGTATTTGTCAATTACAAAAAAGTCGGCTTGGGATTTTAATTTGTCACCTTAAAATCTCCAATTCTGCTTCCAACAAAGTATATTTTCCTATTTATTTGCACCCAATCCCATGGATGACATACTCTTCTATGAAATTAAATGTAATTCTCCCTTTATTGTAGAAATCATATCCTCTTTCAGAACATACGTCTCTCAACATATTTTAGCATTCCAATTGGTCAGATCAAAAAGTAAATGAACATTGAAGTTCAAATCATGACAAATTATTGACATTTAAAATCGTAGAAAACAAAATCAAATCTTCATAAAATCATATCTCAAAGTAGGAAGAAGGATAAAGAAGACTACTCAGAATTCATGAGAATGATATGATAAAACACGGATTTCATATATAAAAATAGGTTTACAAAACAAAAGAAATAAAATACACAACTTATCTCACAATCCTTATCAAGCAAATCCCTAGAAGTTCTCTCCAAGTCTTTCTCTCTTTACATGCACACCCAATTCTCTCTTAGAAGTGTAATGAAGAAGAAATCTATCACATTTCCTCTCCTCTTACAACCGTAGAAGAAAATCTCCTCTTTCTCTCTCTATCTCTAACTCACGCCTACTCTCTTCCTCTCCTTTTTCGCCCCCTTATCACAATGAGAAGTCTCCTTTTTTGGGCTGCCTCCTTTGAAAAAGAATTCAAAATTTCCGCCAAAATTTTACTCCAAAAGTCAACTCTTTTGAATTCAAAAGATGTGTCATTTAATCCAAGAGACATATCCCTTCATAAAAGAACCTTCCAATGTGTCTAAATGCATTGAATTACTCTAAGAGGTGTGTAGAACAAGTGTCCTTTTGAAATTCATGCAAAATATTTGTTCAAACCGCCTAAATTTGAAAAACTCATCCCTGGAGCATCATGCGCCAGTTCTTTGGAACTTGGTGCATTGTCGGCACTAAAAAAGTTGAGGAGTTGCCTGTTGGAAGCTGTCGACCGCCAAAATCGGAATCCCGTCACTCGCTTCAGAAGGACATTTAATTTACATATATAATTTAAAAAAGTAATTTTTTTAAATTTTAAAAATACAAGGTCGAACCAATCTCATATCCCCAATAGTTTAAAAAAACGAGCTTAATACCGCAAGCAGTGCACCTATCCCGAGGGGTAGATATCTTGCTTATTGGTGGGAGCTCAATTAAATAAACTAAAGATTGTATGACATTTGTTTGGTCTGTGAAAACTATATTATTTGCCGACAAGTTCCTCTATCAAGAATTAAATAGGGTTTATATTAAGTTGGGTTAGAAAAATGTTCCTATAAGGGCAAGCTCCTATAGTTAATTACATCTTAAATGACCGGAGTTACTCAAGAAAACTATCGATAAAAATCAGGGAATATTATCTTCAAGGAGTTCAAAAGGATAGAACTTTTTCAACGAGATCAGAGAAAGGGGTTTGAAACATGAATGACTCAAATTTGGAGCATTTATTTTGGAATCCAAAGGAAGAGATACTAGAGGATGTCATAGATCTGGAGGAGAACCTCGATGACTTCTTAATCTATCCTACCGTTTGGCTTCAATTTTGAGGAGAAATTATTCAAGCGTTTCATCCTGCAAATTTTATTATTTAGGGCTTACACTCGCGTGAAACAATCACACAAATAGCCTGAAAGATATGAGGATTTAGGTTGCAACGAATGACAACCTCAGAATCCTAAGACGAGTTAGGGCTTATATTGCACAACATGATTGTACAAAAGCTTAAAGATCAGTTGATGATTTATGTTACACTAGGCGGACAACCTCGAAGTCTTATGGCTTGGTTGTTTAAATCTAAGGAATAGTTTTCATGTAGGGTGACATTGTTGTTTAACATGCAAGTTTGAAACAAGAAGTACATAAAGGTAAATGCATTAATTTAAAAACGTACCTATCGATTCTTCTTGTTCCTCCACCTGAAAGGTTAGTACTTGCAAGACATGTATATAATTTTGCGGGGAATTTAAATTGCAACCAAGTTATGATTTTATTGGATCTCAGAAGATCCTAGTGGATGATTTTAGAACAAAAGTATGGCAAGTACAATTTGTCCTTCAAAATGTTCAATATATTTCAAAATGCTTGAGACATGACCCTAGACCACTTTAAAGATCTCTTGAAATATTTCAAGTTCATTTTGAACTTATAATATTACTCCATAAATCATCTAAGGGCGAGTGTGACTACGTCGTTACTCAGTGAAACTTGATAAATTAATTACCCCGAAGATACTATACTCAATTAATCAATTAATGCTTCACTTAAGGGTTATGTGAGTGGGTGCCCCAAAGGCAAGTTTAGGTCATTTAAAGATTGTGGTGCCCACAATTAAAGTCAGACTTGTAGTGTTTAAAAGATGTTAATCACCAGTCATATTATCTTCTAAATCCAATCAATTGAGTTTAGACATCGAGCCTAGGTCACTACTAAGCCTTTAACAATCATAATGGGGAAATTAGTGATGATAAAACATTTGGTTTGAGTGACATATATCCTTATTAAATTATCACATCATCCTCAACTTTGGGCTTAAGAAAAGTAAAATATCATCTTTCTAGCTTATTCCCATCACTTAATAACCATTTGATCTTAATTGACTTTCAAGTCATGATAATTAGGAGAATTACGATTTTGTTGATGTTGTGCAGAGGTAGTGAGTGAGTTTCTACCTTTTAATCCCATTGTATTTCAATCAACCAAACATGTCATTAAGATTAAAATTACCCATCTTCCCTTAGTTAATCCTAAATTTTGATTAAGACACCAAAATCTAAAATGACTGTTTTGCCATTGGGGTACTTCATCTCATAACTCATTTAACACAACTCAAATGACTTTAAGGGTTTAGAGTGTCATGTCCATGAAGTAATTACAATATTAGACGAGAATATGTGGATTTATCAAAATTTAATTTAATTTAAATATTCATTTAAATTCAGAAAATATGATTTTTAAAAATTGATTTATTTAACTTTCCAAAATAAATTTTTTATTTATGAGAAAATTATTAGAGGTTTCCTTAGGTCAAAGAAACACTTAGGCAAAAATTCATGATTTTTTGAATTAAATTTTTATTATTGTTATTAATTTTAGATCAATTTCAATGATTTAATTAAATAGAAAATAATGTTTTAATTACCAAAATTATTTTTATATTTTTATTAGACTTCTCTACTTTCATTAAACTTAGATAATCAAATTCTACTTTTTTATTATTTTTAATTTATTTATTATAATTATTTTAATGAGAAAATAAAGAAAATGCATGTTTAAGCTTTTAAAATTTATTTTTAACTTGGAAAAATTAGGAAAAATATCCTAATGAATTCTAAGTGATGACAGAAAACTTGCACATATTTTANATGTGTCCTGGTTTTGGCCTAATTTTGAGCTCAAAATTGAACTCTCACATCAGGAACCGGAGGGGAAAGATGGTTGGATTGAGCTTAACGATGCTTGGAGAGTCTTGGTAAGATTTTGGCAGAGTTTCCCTAAGGATTTTAGTTAGCTCCCCTTTGGCCATGGAGGGGGATGATTAAATAGAAAGGCTTGGGCTGGCCTACAGGGACAATTGGTGGGAGCAAATTGGTGCTTAGGTGGAAGGATGAAGAGCTCTAGTGACCAATCAAACTTGGCCAGCTCATGTGAGTTTAATATTGAGTTTTGGCCAATGGGGGCTCCTTTGGGTGGCTATTTTGGGTGGCTGTTTTCGGCGGCTGAGGAGGTAGGCGGCCAGGGTTTAGTCACTACTTTGCTCACGAAGGTCGGGGGAGAGTTAATTATGATTTACTCCCCATGACAATTGATGATGCCAAATTAATTGGGTTAAAATGGCTAAAAGTTGGGTTTAGGTTAGGCTAGCCATGACATTGAGCCCAATTAATTGATTAATTTTGTGTGGATGATTGTCAAAAAGAGTTTAGAGAAGAATTGAAGTGATTTTAAATTGATTTGGAGGTTTAATTTGAGGGATTTTGGGCATTTGGTCAATTTGGGGAGGTTGGGTTAGACTTGGGTTTAAGTTAGGCTAATGTTGGGTTAGGTCCAAATTGATGGTTCAAAATAATCTAGGGGAATATCATGAAAAGTTTTCAACATCAATTGGGTGTCAATTTTGCGGTTTGGGCATTCAATTTAGTGGAATTCGGAGACAGCCAGGGCAAATTTGTGGATTTTGAATGTGGGTTAAAATTGAGTGAAATTGAGGCTTTACCAAGGCTAATTGAGGGTCCACTTTGATGTGTAGGATTTTTAGGAAGAATTTAAGATTCAAATTGGGGCAATTGAGTGGATTATATGGTTCAATTAGGTGAGATTAAATCATATGGTCAAAATTGGGGGTTTGATTTAGATCAAAATTGAGCTCAAAGTCAATAGTTTTGGATTTAGGGTTGTGAGTGAATAATAGTGAGTGCAAGTGAGTGAACTAGCTTCAGACCAACACCCAGGGTCAACTTTAAGGTCAAACAGTTCTATGAGAACTCTCTTTGAGCTCTCCCATAGTGGCCCCACCTACTAAGTGCTAGAGGTTAAGACAAATATGTGGAACTTCAAGTTAAGAAAAGAAGAGTTTAGAGTTTATAATGGTGAGGGTTCCTTTTCTAGTTTTCTAGGAATAATTAACAGAAAAGTCCCATGGCTAGAACCTAGGCTACTAAAGAAGAAAAATTAAACCTCATCCAAAAGTGAGGTTAAAACGCATCATGCGCCCATCTGGCACATCATGCCCCAGATTACCAAAATTCAATGTTTTGGCTCCAAATTTTGTCCTTTTTGCTATTTTTGTTCCAAATGCCTAAAAATGATATACCTGCAACAAAAACATGAATATACCCTACTTTAAAGTGCAATATCACAAAAAATAATCATAAAATAGGTACTTAAAATAGTATATTATTTTGATGCATCAAAATCCCCCAAACTTAAATGTTACTTATCCTCAAGTGACTTTTTTATTACATAAAAGCATATGACTTTAGCATAGAGATTAACTTATAAGTTTTATACTTTAGTTCAATAAATAGAATAGCAAAATTTAAGAAAAACCTTTAATAACTTAGGTTCAAACTCCAAGTCGATGAACACTTAATAATCAATTTTAAGATTTCTGAATCCTTATTCATTTCAAGAAGAATTACAATTCATCATATTAAGGACATTTAGAACATTCATATGAAAAATAACTTCATGAAAACTTTACTAGGAATGCTACTAATACTCTAATACAAGTTTAGAAAATGTAATAAAACTCTTTCCTTAAGTTGATTCAAATGAAGTCAATTTTTTATTAGGCATCTCCCCAAGTTTCTCCTCACCTTTTTTTTTTCTTTTAGGATCTTTTCAATCCTTTCTTTTTTTCTTTCTTTTTTTTTCGTTTTCAAGTGATGTTTACTATATCTGGATAGTCTTTAATAGTTTTGAACTTCACTATCCTCTTCTTAAAATCAAAACTTCACACCTTTCTTCACTTAATAAATTCACACTAGTTTATGATTTTTCATAAAGTCTCATTCTTTTCTTCTTATATGAAACTCTAAAATTCTTAACACTTCAAAAATACAATTTTCACTTACTTTAAATAGAAAAACATAGTCTTATCCTATCATACCAAATATCTTTAACTTTAGAATTGACCTTCATATTAAAAACTTTTTATCTAAATTTACTATAATATTTATAAACATAAGTATAGTCATTTAAAGTTAAATCTTAATATCTCATGTCATGTTAAATTAATTTTGAAAAATATTGTTACTTAAGGACAAATAAAATTTAGTTTACCACTTTTCAAAAGAAAATTTTCTTTTCCTCAAACTTAAATTTTTTTATGATTTTAAAAACAATTTAGTACAAAATTTTAGTTGATGAAAGAAAATAGTAAATGTATTTAATTAAAAACTGACATGTANTGTTAAATTAATTTTGAAAAATATTGTTACTTAAGGACAAATAAAATTTAGTTTACCACTTTTCAAAAGAAATTTTTCTTTCCCCAAAACTTAATTTTTTTTATGATTTTAAAAACATTTTAGTACAAGATTTTAGTTGATGAAAGAAAATAGTAAATGCATTTAATTAAAAATTGTCATGTGGAGGATTTCTGAATATGAAACTGGTTATAGTATACTACAGATACTAACTGTAAAACTACATACAGGCTTTAAAGCATTCAATAAAATATAATATATTCTAAAGAACTTGTTGAGAATTAAAAACAAAAATACTAAAATAGAGAAACAAAACTGAAAATACTAAACATGTAGAAAAGTAAAAGTTTACAATTACCATTATAAATTGCAAGTCCACAACATAACATAAAAGTTCTCAACTACAACAAGTCTTAAATTAAAGCACAACACATTACAATTACAAACATACAAACAACACATAATATCAAATCAAAGCAAACTAAACTCCTCAAAATATCAATCTTCATCTCCTTCCTCATCATCATCATCATCATCTTCTTCTTCTTCTTCATCATCTTCATCTCTAATAAGAGCATAGGGAGTGAAATTGGGGCAAGTAGGAAAGTCCACATTTGGCTCACCCCTAAGGTGTTTAACCATAGCATTTTTAAAATCAATATCATGTTGAACTCTCCTCTGTTGATATTCATCTTTATATGCATTGCTTGCTCCCAATTCTCCCAATTGAGTTTGTACATTAACAATATCCATTTATTGAATCATCAGCTGATCCATAATACCTTTCAACGATGCAGATTGAGAAGTAGATGCCCCTACAACAGATGTAGAGGGTCTATCCATTCTTCCTCCTCTCGACTCAACAAATGACTGAACTCTCTGAATCATACGTCTCCCAATCGAATTATGTGGCTGTAATCTTTCTTCATTCCTACGAGTTTCTACTCCTGATTGTTCACATACAGTGAAAATCAAGGTACGGTATCCCAAGTAACCAACTGTAGAACTACCAGCTATACTTCGAGCGTGATGAAATATAAGTGCACCAACATTTATTGCTTTCATATTCTGAATACAATAGTTCAACACTANATATTCTATAGAACTTGTTGAGAATTAAAAACAAAAATACTAAAATTGAAAAACAAAACTGAAAATACTAAACATGCAGAAAAGTAAAAGTCTACAAATACTATTATAGATTGCAAGTCCACAGCATAACATAAAAGTTCTCAACTACAACAAGTCTTAAATGAAAGCACAACACATTACAGTTACAAACATACAAACAACACATAATATCAAATCAAAGCAAACTAAACTCCTCAAAATATCAATCTTCATCTCCTTCCTCATCATCATCATGATCATGATCATCATCTTCTTCTTCTTCATCATGTTCATCTCTAATAAAAGCATAGGGAGTGAAATTGGGGCAAGTATGAAAGACCACATTTGGCTCACCCATAAGGTGTATAACCATAGCATTTCTAAAATCAATATCATGCTGAACTTTCTTCTATTAATATTCATCTTTATATGCATTGCTTGCTCCCAATTCCCAATTGAGTTTGTATATTAACAATATCCATTTATTGAATCATCAGCTGGTCCATAATACCTTTCAACGATGCAGATTGCGAAGTAGATGCCCTTGCAGCAGATGTAGAGGGTCTATCCATTCTTCCTCCTCTCGACTCAACAAATGACTGAACTTTCTGAATCATACGTCTCCCAATCGGATTATGTGGTTGTAATATTTCTTCATTCCTACGAGATTCTACTCCTGATTGTTCACATAGAGTGAAAATCAGGGTACGGTATCCCAAGTCACCAGCTGTAGAACTACCAGCTCTACTTCAAGCGTGATGAACTATAAGTGCACCAACATCTATTGCTTTCATATTCTGAATGAAATAGTTCAACACTGCTCGATCTTTTGTAACATCGACAAGATGAATTGTTGGCAATAGTCTGACGGAAATGAAGTGGCGCCATACCTTAGACTGAATAGTCAAAATGGAAGCAAAGAAGTTAGCTATCTTGTTATTATTTATCTTCCACTCCCCTCTTCCACTACTCAAAAAGGCAAGTACTTCATCCAGTGATGAGTCAGTCATCACGAATGCAACATACTCATCATGAAATACGTTCCTTGGCCCATAAAAATCATTAATCCTTTCACAAGTAAATTTAACCTACGTACCTCTCCCCAAGATGTGATCTCCAGTAGTGAATCTCAGATTTGCATAAAATTCTAGAACCATCGGACAATCTCTACGACAGTGAAGTAGCAGAATCTCTCCCAATTTTTGGTGAGAATCAACCTCTCGATCTCACCTTGGTTTGCAAATGCCCGTTCTTGGATTAACCTTCTTGTCTCCATTTGTGTATTGTAACTATGTTGGGCTTTAAAGCCAACAAACTTTCTAGCGTCATATTCACCTGACGTTCTTCCTCTCTTTACTCGAGGTCATTTGGAAATTCTACAAAAATCCAAATAAATTCCAAATAAATTACTAAATAAAAAATCTAACTTCCCAAGCAAGAATATTTTGTAAGAAACTTTTCACCATGAGTTTTCTTTAAGAATTTTCATCAAAAATTCCAATTTTTGGATCTCTCAAAATTCATGGTGAAAATAAAAAATTTCAAAGTTAAAGTGAAGCTCTTAACAAGAGAAGATGAAATCTATGACTTTTAGCCTCTGAATCCTTCTCTATCGCCCACAATGTGATGCCTTTGCCCAAGTTCTTGAGGTAGAAGATGACTCAAGCAGAGAAAATGGAGGTTTTCCGTGCGTTTTGGCTATTTTTTAGGCAATCTGGTGTGTTCGGATCTTTGGTGCATCATGCGCCAAGGCTCTGTAAGTTGGCGCATCATGCGCCAAAGCGTAATTTTGCCAGATTTCAGTTTTTGTGGAAATCTGCTCTGTACTGCTTTACGTCAACCTCTATTTGACTCAAATATTACCTTTCTAAGCATAATTAAACATCATACTAACACCAAACTTTCACAATAACATAAAACACACATTTATATATATAATTCTCGTTATTACAAACTATCATGTTTCAGNATGAATTGTTGGCAATAGTCTGACGGAAATGAAGTGGCGCCATACCTTAGACTGAATAGTCAAAATGGAAGCGAAGAAGTTAACTATCTTGTTATTCTTTATCTTCCACTCCCCTCTTCCACCAATCAAAAAGACAAGTACTTCATCCAGTGATGAGTCAGTCATCACGAATGCAACATACTCATCATGAAATACGTTCCTCAGCCCATAAATATCATTAATCCTTTCACAAGTAAATTTAACCTACGTACCTCTCCCCAAGATGTGATCTCCAGCAGTGAATCTTAGATTTGCATAGAATTCTAGAACCATCGGACAATCTCTACGACAGTGAAGTAGCAGAATCTCTCCCAATTTTTGGTGAGAATCAACCTCTCGATCTCGCCTCTTGGGTTTGCAAACGCTCGTTCTTGGATCAACCTTCTTGTCTCCATTTGTGTATTGGAACTATTTTGGGCTTTAAAGCCAACAAACTTTCCAGCGTCCTATTCGCCTGACGTTCTTCCTCTCTTTACTCGAGGAGCCATTTGGAAATTCTACGAAAATCCAAATTTCCAAATAAATTACTAAATCAAAAATCTAACTTCCCAAGCAAGAATATTTTGTAAGAAACTTTTCACCACGAGTTTTCTTTAAGAATTTTCATCAAAAATTCCAATTTTTGGATATCTCAAAATTCATGGTGAAAATAAAAAATTTCAAAGTTAAAATGAAGCTCTTAACAAGAGAAGATGAAATCTATGATTTTTAGCCTCTGAATCCTTCTCTATCGCCCACAATGTGATGCCTTTGCCCAAGTTCTTGAGGTAGAAGATGACTCAAGCAGAGAAAATGGAGGTTTTCCGTGCGTTTTAGCTATTTTTTAGGCAATCTGGCATGTTCGGACCTTTGGTGCATCATGCGCCAAGGCTCTGTAAGTTGGCGCATCATGCGGCAAAGCGTAATTTTGCCAGATTTCAGTTTCTGTGGAAATCTGCTCCATACTGCTTTACGTCAACCTCTATTTGACTCAAATATACCTTTCTAAGCATAATTAAACATCATACTAACACCAAACTTTCATAATAACACAAAACACACATTTATATATATAATTCTCGTTATTATAAACTATCATGTTTCAAAACAAACATCAAATTTAGTGTTCTAAAGCAAACCAACGTCCTAACACTAAAATCTAAACAATAAAATTCAAAGCATAAACAAAGATAGTGCAACAATAAAAATGAAATACAATACAACATAACTAAGTACTAAAACAAACAGTACTAAACAAAAAGTTCTGTGCAAAACTAAATTCAAACATCTTCTTTAGTCTCGTCCTCCTGGATATCTCCCATAGATTGATAGTGCACATATAAATTGTAGAAGGGTCGAAATAGAAATTCTTTAGTTGAATTTTCCTCAATCTAAGCATGTTTCTTGAACATACGTACCAAAACATCTTTAATACGCTCAGTGTGTTCAAAATGTTCCTTGAGTATCAAATCTAGATGATCCAACATTTCAGAAATATTCTCAATTGCATGCATAAGATTATGCAACTCTTTTTCTATCTTTTCGATTCTCTTCAAAAGTGCACTCGAGTTGTAGTAGGGTTGAATAGGTTATGAATTCTGAGATCCATGATCCAACATTCATACCATTTTCATATCTCATTCCAATACAACTACAATAGACTTCTGGATCCATCGACTTCCAAGGAAGTAGCACTTTTTCCCAACTTTCATAAGGTACTTGCGATTGACTCTATAGTAGGAAAATAGTGGATGGATGTCCCAGTCAAGTTGCAGATCCATTCACAATAAAACCCAAAACTGATTTTACAATAATAGCTCCAACATCAATAGATTTTCCAGTTTGAATACAATAGTTCATAATGACACTCTCCTTAGTTACCTTACTAATTTTCATGATAGGCAATAACTTCGATGCAATGAAGAAATGTCATGCCTTTGAAGTAGGATTTAATAATGAAGACAAAAAACTTAAATTTTCATCATCTCGGGCCTCCCAATTAGCATCTTCTTCCGTAAGGTAGCGGTAGAGTTCATTCATGTTTTCTCTCGTAGGGGTAAAATTAGCATAATGGCAGACAAACACGTTTTTAAACATAAACATCTCATTGATTCTTGAAGGAGTGAACCACACAAACCTGCCTCACACGTAGATCATTTCTTGGTTGATCCCATGAAGATTTGCATAAAACTTTTTTACCACAGGGACAACTACAGCGGCAGTAGTGTAGCAAAGCACTTTCGAGCGCCTCTACGTAATAATCTCTTCTACTCGAGTATTCGGCGTGTTGAATCGTTGATTCATAAATCCTCTTTTTTTGATAAGCCTCTTCTTCATTATAACTCAATCATGTAACTTCTGTGCATCGAAACTGATGAATTTTCTCTGTTTGAAAATTTTAAATTTGGCAAAGTTTCTAGAGTGGGAATCCATAGGATTTGAAAAGTGGTGACTCTTTTTTTGTTCCCCCCTAAAATATGTATTGGAGTCAATTTTTAGGAGTTATATGAAGAAAATCTCACCAAAAACCGCTAAAAACCTCCATTTAAAGTGTTTTAAGTCATTTTCGTCTCTGCGGCGCATCATGCGTCGATCTAGTGCATCATGCGCCAGTTCCAAAATTTTGGTAGTTTCGATTTCGATCCAATATATTCTCAATTGTTACACACAAGTAGGCAAATAAAGATATTTCTAAATATTTTACTCAAATACATGGACTACATAGAGACATAAACATAAATATACATAAAATATTTCAAACAAAAACTCAAAAGCAAATTAAGCAATGATACATATGGGTTGCCTCCCACAAAGTGTTTGGTTTAATGTCGTCAACCTGACATTCCCAGTCTTATTCTGGGTGACCCAACATTACAGTCTTTTTAAAATTTGGTCTTTGACCATCGAAATAAGGTTTCAATATGTGCTCATTTAATTTAAATATTCTTCCAATTTTTGGGCCTTCAATATTAACTGCTCCATAGGGATAGACTTTTATAACTCTGAATAACCCTTTCCAGCTAGACTTCAATTTTCCAAGAAATAATTTCAATCTTGTATTATATAATAAAACTTCATGTCTAGGTTCAAATTATTTTTTACTATCTTTCGATCATGTCATTCTTTCATTTTTTTCTTATAAATCATCACATTCTCATAAGATTCATTCTTAATTTCTTCAAGCTCATTCAAATCGAATAATCTTTTATGACCAGTTTCTTTCAAATTGAAATTAAATTCTTTTATCTCCCAATAAGCTTTATGCTTTAATTCAACTAGCAAGCGACAAGGCTTCCCATAAATTAATCTATAAGAGGGCATTCCTACAGGTGTCTTATAAGTTGTCATATTTGCCCACAGTGCAGTATCTAATAGAACTGACTAATCCTTTTTATTATGATTAACACTCTTTTCCAAAATTCTCTTAATTTCACGATTATATACTTCAACTAAACCACTAGTGTGGGGATGATAAGTAATTGTAATTTTATGCATTATATTATATTTTTCCACCAATCTTGCAATCATAGAATTTCTAAAATGAGATACTCTATCGGTAATGATTACTCTCTGCANTAAAAACATCATAATATTTTTTCTAGACTTCTCTAACCACATGAAACCTACTTAAATTATTCTCATAAATTTTAAATAATATTTTGATTTATATAATTAAAATAAGTTAAAATGACCACCCTAGCTTGAAAATTAGGGCTAGAAGCATAGAGATGCCCTCTGACCTTGGAAAAATCAGAGAACATCCCCTCTGTGATGAGGAATAAACCTTTGAAATTTCAAGTCATTGTGAACCATATTTGGTCATGAAGAATTGAAATACCAAAATGGGTATTTAATTCATTAAAAATCAGGGGGTAAGAAAAATACTTTTTATCTTTAGTCC
The DNA here is from genome assembly GCA_002079205.1 of Phalaenopsis hybrid cultivar. Lineage (NCBI taxonomy): Eukaryota > Viridiplantae > Streptophyta > Magnoliopsida > Asparagales > Orchidaceae > Phalaenopsis > Phalaenopsis hybrid cultivar. The sequence goes on along the minus strand of JXCR01146534.1, from coordinate 52,690 downwards.
AGATTATTCTCCTCTATTCACTGAGCAAGAGGGTATTTTTATTTTATTTTTATGATATTTTAGAGAAAGATATGGATTTTTGAAGATCAGGCATTTAAAATAATTCAAAAAAATCCATATTTTTTTTACTTATCCATGCGACACCAACTCATCTTATGGCGGCTCCGAACTCACACACGACTCTCCGCTATTTGACACCACCATCCTGCTCAGCTGCTACGCGGCCTGCCTTTTCGTACCAAGAGTTGGTCTGGCTTGATCTCCTCTGTTGATAAAATTTATGCTCGATCAAACGACTCCCTATTATCGTCCCCAAATGACCTAACCCATAATCCGTTCACATTAAAACCTTAAGATCTTCGTCTAGACTCAACCAAATTGCATGGAGTTTATTTCTAAACCTTCATCTACTCAAGAAGAACATATATATATGGTTAATCAAGCATGAAATCAAGTCATGACACATGGAGAGTCGAAACAACCTCAATTTAGGGTTAGAACTCAATACCTTTGTCTGAGAGGGGAGACCTCAATCAGATGGTTGTGGTAGCTTCGATTGGGTTCAACAAACCTCCAGATGAAGTCTCAGGCCCTGGAGAATTGTCTAGCTATGATTTTGATCAAGCTCGATTTCAGGTGTTGGTCTAGAACTAGGTTAGAGGCTGTTTGAGAGGGGGCTTTTGTGGTGAATCAACTCCTCTTACTGTGGGGATGATGTGTGCAGAATTAATTAGAGTTTGGTTCACTATGGAGCTGTGGAGAAATGTTTCCTGGTTTTGGCCTAATTTTGAGCTCAAAATTGAACTCTCACATGGGGAGCCAGAGGGGGAAGATGGTTGGATTGAGCTTAGCGATGCTTGGAGAGTCTCTGGTAAGATTTTGGCAGAGTTCCCCTAAGGATTTTAGTTAGCTCCCCTTTGGTCATGGAGGGGGATGATTAAATAAAAAGGCTTGGGCTGGCCTACAGGGTAAATTGGTGAGAGCAAATTGGTGCCTAGGTGGAAGGATGAAGAGCTCTAGTGACCAATCAAACTTGGCCATCTCATGTGAGTTTAATATTGAGTTTTGGCCATTGGGGGCTCCTTTGGGTGGCTATTTTGGGTGGCTGTTTTCGGTGGCTGAGGAGGTGGGCGGCCAGGGTTTAGTCACTACTTGGCTCACGGAGGTTAGGGGAGAGTTAATTATGATTTACTCCCCACGACAAGTGATGATGCCAAATTAATTGGGTTAAAATGGCTAGAAGTTGGGTTTAGGTTAGGCTAGCCATGACATTGAGCCCAATTAATTGATTAATTTTGTGTGGATGATTGTCAAAAAGAGTTTAGAGAAGGATTGAAGTGATTTTAAATTGATTTGGAGGTTTAATTTGAGGGATTTTGGGCATTTGGTCAATTTGGGGAGGTTGGGTTAGACTTTGGTTTAAGTTAGGCTAATGTTGGGTTAGGTCCAAATTGATGGTTCAAAATAATCTAGGGGAATATCATGAAGAGTTTTCAACATCAATTGGTGGAATTTGGAGACAGCCAATTTGGGGCAAATTTGGGGATTTTGAATGTGGATTAAAATTGAGTGAAATTGAGGCTTTACCAAGGCTAATTGAGGGTCCAATTTGATGTGTAGGATTTTTAGGAAGAATTTAAGATTCAAATTGGGTCAATTGAGTAGATTATATGGTTCAATTAGGTGAGATTAAATCATATGGTCAAAATTGGGGGTTTGATTTAGATCAATATTGAGCTCAAAGTCAATAGTTTTGGATTTAGGGTTGTGAGTGAATAATAGTGAGTGCAAGTGAGTGAACTAGCTTCAGACCAACACCTAGAGTCAACCCTAAGGTCAAACAGTCCTATGAGAACTCTCTTTGAGCTCCCCCATTGTGGCCCCACCTACTAAGTTCTACAGGTTAGGATAAATATGTGGAACTTCAAGTTGAGAAAATAAGAGTTTAGAGCTTATAATGGTGAGGGTTCTTTTTCTAGTTTTATAGGAATAATTAACAGAAAAGTCCTATGGCTAGAACCTAGGCTACTAAAGAAGAAAAACTAAACCTCATCCAAAAGTGAGGTTAAAACGCATCATGCGCCCATCTGGCACATCATGCCCCAGAATACCAAAATTCGTTGTTTTGGCTCCAAATTTTGTCATTTTTGTTATTTTTATTCCAAATGCCTAAAAATGATATACCTGCAACAAAAACATGAATATACCCTACTTTAAAGTGCAATATCACCAAAAATAAGCATAAAATAGGTACTTAAAACAGTATATTATTTTGATGTATCAAAATCCCCCAAACTTAAATGTTACTTATCCTTAGGTGACTTTTTTATTACATAAAAGCATATGAATTTGGCATAGAGATTAACTTATAAGTTTTATTCTTTAGTTCAATAAATAGAATAGCAAAATTTAAGAAAAACCTTTAATAACTTAGGTTCAAACTCCAAGTCGAGGAACACTTAATAATCAATTTTAAGATTTCTGAATCCTTATTCATTTCAAGAAGAATTGCAATTTATCATATTAAGGACATTTAGAACATTCATACGAAAAAGAACTTCATGAAAACTTTACTAGGAATGCTACTAATACTCTAATACAAGTTTAGAAAATGTAATAAAACTCTTTCCTTAAGTTGATTCAAGTGAAGCCAATTTTTTATTAGGCATCTCCCCAAGTTTCTCCTCACCTTTTTTTTTCTTTTAGGATCTTTTCAATCCTTTCTTTTTTTCTTTCTTTTTTTTTCTTTTTCAAGTGATGATTACTATATTTGGATAGCCTTTAATAGTTTTGAACTTCACTATCCTCTTCTTAAAGTCAAAACTTCACACCTTTTTTCACTTAATAAATTCACACGAGTTTATGATTTTTCATAAAGTCTCATTCTTTTCTTCTTACATGAAACTCTAAAATTCTTAACACTTCAAAAATACAATTTTCACTTACTTTAAATAGAAAACATAGTTTTATCCTATCATACCAAATATCTTTAACTTTAGAATTGACCTTCATTATTAAAAACTTTTTATCTAAATTTACTATAATATTTATAAACATAAGTATAGTCATTTAAAGTTAAATCTTAATATCTCATGTCATGTTAAATTAATTTTGAAAAATATTGTTACTTAAGGACAAATAAAATTTAGTTTACCACTTTTCAAAAGAAAATTTTCTTTTCCTCAAACTTAAATTTTTTTATGATTTTAAAAACAATTTAGTACAAAATTTTAGTTGATGAAAGAAAATAGTAAATGTATTTAATTAAAAACTGACATGTAGAGGATTTCTGAATATGAAACTGGTTATAGTATACTACAGATACTAACTGTAAAACTACATACAGGCTTTAAAGCATTCAATAAAATATAATATATTCTATAGAACTTGTTGAGAATTAAAAACAAAAATACTAAAATTGAAAAACAAAACTGAAAATACTAAACATGCAGAAAAGTAAAAGTCTACAAATACTATTATAGATTGCAAGTCCACAGCATAACATAAAAGTTCTCAACTACAACAAGTCTTAAATGAAAGCACAACACATTACAGTTACAAACATACAAACAACACATAATATCAAATCAAAGCAAACTAAACTCCTCAAAATATCAATCTTCATCTCCTTCCTCATCATCATCATGATCATGATCATCATCTTCTTCTTCTTCATCATGTTCATCTCTAATAAAAGCATAGGGAGTGAAATTGGGGCAAGTATGAAAGACCACATTTGGCTCACCCATAAGGTGTATAACCATAGCATTTCTAAAATCAATATCATGCTGAACTTTCTTCTATTAATATTCATCTTTATATGCATTGCTTGCTCCCAATTCCCAATTGAGTTTGTATATTAACAATATCCATTTATTGAATCATCAGCTGGTCCATAATACCTTTCAACGATGCAGATTGCGAAGTAGATGCCCTTGCAGCAGATGTAGAGGGTCTATCCATTCTTCCTCCTCTCGACTCAACAAATGACTGAACTTTCTGAATCATACGTCTCCCAATCGGATTATGTGGTTGTAATATTTCTTCATTCCTACGAGATTCTACTCCTGATTGTTCACATAGAGTGAAAATCAGGGTACGGTATCCCAAGTCACCAGCTGTAGAACTACCAGCTCTACTTCAAGCGTGATGAACTATAAGTGCACCAACATCTATTGCTTTCATATTCTGAATGAAATAGTTCAACACTGCTCGATCTTTTGTAACATCGACAAGATGAATTGTTGGCAATAGTCTGACGGAAATGAAGTGGCGCCATACCTTAGACTGAATAGTCAAAATGGAAGCAAAGAAGTTAGCTATCTTGTTATTATTTATCTTCCACTCCCCTCTTCCACTACTCAAAAAGGCAAGTACTTCATCCAGTGATGAGTCAGTCATCACGAATGCAACATACTCATCATGAAATACGTTCCTTGGCCCATAAAAATCATTAATCCTTTCACAAGTAAATTTAACCTACGTACCTCTCCCCAAGATGTGATCTCCAGTAGTGAATCTCAGATTTGCATAAAATTCTAGAACCATCGGACAATCTCTACGACAGTGAAGTAGCAGAATCTCTCCCAATTTTTGGTGAGAATCAACCTCTCGATCTCACCTTGGTTTGCAAATGCCCGTTCTTGGATTAACCTTCTTGTCTCCATTTGTGTATTGTAACTATGTTGGGCTTTAAAGCCAACAAACTTTCTAGCGTCATATTCACCTGACGTTCTTCCTCTCTTTACTCGAGGTCATTTGGAAATTCTACAAAAATCCAAATAAATTCCAAATAAATTACTAAATAAAAAATCTAACTTCCCAAGCAAGAATATTTTGTAAGAAACTTTTCACCATGAGTTTTCTTTAAGAATTTTCATCAAAAATTCCAATTTTTGGATCTCTCAAAATTCATGGTGAAAATAAAAAATTTCAAAGTTAAAGTGAAGCTCTTAACAAGAGAAGATGAAATCTATGACTTTTAGCCTCTGAATCCTTCTCTATCGCCCACAATGTGATGCCTTTGCCCAAGTTCTTGAGGTAGAAGATGACTCAAGCAGAGAAAATGGAGGTTTTCCGTGCGTTTTGGCTATTTTTTAGGCAATCTGGTGTGTTCGGATCTTTGGTGCATCATGCGCCAAGGCTCTGTAAGTTGGCGCATCATGCGCCAAAGCGTAATTTTGCCAGATTTCAGTTTTTGTGGAAATCTGCTCTGTACTGCTTTACGTCAACCTCTATTTGACTCAAATATTACCTTTCTAAGCATAATTAAACATCATACTAACACCAAACTTTCACAATAACATAAAACACACATTTATATATATAATTCTCGTTATTACAAACTATCATGTTTCAGAACAAACATCAAATTTAGTGTTCTAAAGCAAACCAACGTCCTAACACTAAAATCTAAACAATAAAATTCAAAGCATAAACAAAGATAGTGCAGCAATAAAAATGAAATACAATCCAACATAACTAAGTACTAAAACAAACAGTACTAAACAAAAAGTTTTGTGCAAAAATAAATTCAAACAACTTCTTTACTCTCATCCTCCTAGATAACTCCCATAAATTGGTAGTGCACATACATATTGTAGAAGGGTCGAAATAGAAATTCTTCAGTTGAATTTTCCTCAATCTAAGCATGTTTCTTGAACATACGTACCAAAACATCTTTAATACGCTCAGTATGTTCAAAATGTTCCTTGAGTATCGAATCTAGATGATCCAGCATTTCAGAAATATTCCCAATTGCATGCATAAGATTCTGCAACTCTTTTTCTATCTTTTCGATTCTCTTCAAAAGTGCACTCAAGTTGTAGTAGGGTTGAATAGGTTATGAATTCTGAGATCCATGATCCATTAGTACATTCATACCATTTTCATATCTCATTCCAATACAACTACAATAGACTTCTGGATCCATCGACTTCCAAGGAAGTAGCACTTTTTCCCAACTTTCATAAGGTACTTGCGATTGACTCTATAGTAGGAAAATAGTGGATGGATGTCCCAATCCAGTTGTAGATCCATTCACAATAAAACTCAAAATCGATTTTACAATAATAGCTCCAACATCAACAATTTTTTCAGTTTGAATACAATAGTTCATAATGACACTCTCCTTAGTTACCTTACTAATTTTCATGATAACAATAACTTCGATGCAATGAAGAAATGTCATGCCTTTGAAGTAGGATTTAATAATGAAGACAAAAAACCTAAATTTCCAACATCTCGGGCCTCCTAATTAGCATCTTCTTCCGTAAGGTAGCGGTAGAGTTCATTCATGTTTTCTCTCGTAAGGGTAAAATTAGCATAATGGCAGACAAAAAAGTTTTCAAACATAAACATCTCATTGATTCTTGAAGGAGTGAACCACACAAACCTGCCTCGCATGTAGATCATTTCTTGGTTGATCCCATGAAGATTTGCATAAAACTTTTTTACCACAGGGACAACTACAGCGGCAGTAGTGTTACAAAGCACTTCCGAGCGCCTCTGCGTAATAATCTCTTCTACTCGAGTATTCGGCGTGTTGAATTGTTGATTCATAAATCCCCTTTTTCTGATAAGCCTCTTCTTCATTATAACTCAATCATGTAACTTCTGTGCATCGAAACTGATGAATTTTTTCTGGTTGAAAATTTTAAATTTGGCAAAGTTTCTAGAGTGGGAAGCCATAGGATTTGAAAAGTGGTGACTCTTTTTTTGTTCCCCCCTAAAATATGTATTGGAGTCAACTTTTAAGAGTTATATGAAGAAAATATCGCCAAAAACCGCTAAAAACTGCCATTTAAAGTGTTTTAAGTCATTTTCGTCTCTGCGGCGCATCATGCGCCGATCTGGTGCATCATGCGCCAGTTCCAAAATTTTGGTCGTTTCAATTTCGATCCAATATATTCTCAATTGTTCCACACAATTAGGCAAATAAAAATATTTCTGAATATTTTACTCAAATACATGGACTACTTAAAGACATAAACATAAATATACGTAAAATATTTCAAACAAAAACTCAAAAGCAAATTAAGCAAATATACATATGGGTTGCCTCCCACAAAGTGTTTGGTTTAATGTCGTCAACCCTACATTCCCAGTCTTATTCTAGGTAACCCAACATTACAGACTCTTTAAAATTTGGTCTTTGACCATCGAAATAAGGTTTCAATATGTGCTCATTTACTTCAAATATTCTTCCAGTTTTTGGGCCTTCAATATTAACTGCTCCATAGGGATAGACTTTTATAACTCTGAATAACCTTTTCCTGTTAGACTTCAATTTTCCAAGAAATAATTTCAATCTTGTATTATATAATAAAACTTCATGTCCAGGTTCAAATTCTCTTTTTACTATCTTTTGATCATGTTATTCTTTCATTTTTTTCTTATAAATCATCACATTCTCATAAGATTCATTCTTAATTTCTTCAAGCTCATTCAAATAGAATAATCTTTCTGACCAGTTTCTTTCAAATTGAAATTGAATTCTTTTATCACCCAATAAGCTTTATGCTCTAATTCAACTGGCAAGCTACAAGACTTCCCATAAATTAATCTATAAGGGGACATTTCTATAGGTGTCTTATAAGCTGTCATATATGCCCATAATGCAGTATCTAATCGAACTGACTAATCCATTTATTAGAATTAACCCTCTTTTCCAAAATTCTCTTAATTTCACGATTATAAACTTCAACTAAACCACTAGTGTGGGGATGATAAGTAATTGCAATTTTATGCACTATATTTTATTTTTCCACCAATCTTGCAATCATAGAATTTCTAAAATGAGATACTCTTCCATATCTGGTAAAAATATTTTTAATTAAAAATTTTGAAACAATCCGAGCATCACATCTAGGTAAAGTGATTGCTTCTATCCTTTTTAAAACATAACCCAC
>JXCR01146534.1:26371-44020 GCA_002079205.1 Phalaenopsis hybrid cultivar | reverse complement strand
AATGATTAGTATGCACAACACATTTAGTTCCAATCAGATATGATCTAAGCTTATCAAAAGCATACACAATAGCTAATAATTCTCTTTTGGTGGTGGTGTAATTAATCTGAGCATCATTAAGAGTCTTACTAGCATAATATATGAACTTAAAAATCTTATCATATCTTGTCCTAAAACAAGTCCAATTGCATAATCACTAGCATTACACATTAATTCAAAAGGTTTCTCTCAATCAGGTGAAACAATAATAAAAGCAACAATCAATTTTTCCTTTAAAGTTTTAAAGGCTATAAGACAATCTTTGTTAAAGTCAAATTTTGTATCTTTTTCTGAAAGTTGGCATAAAGGCTTAGTAATTTTCTAAAAATCTTTAATATATCGCTTGTAAAATTCAGCATGTCATAAAAAAACTCCTTACTCTTCTTACTGTGGTAGGTGGAGGTAGGTTTAAAATAACATGAATTTTAGTAGGATCTCATCCATGTCATTTTCTGAATATTTTTGTCTAAGAAAAATCTCTCATGCAACCATAAATTAACATTTTTCCCAGTTTAGTATGAGATTAGTCTTTTCACAATGTTCTAAAACTTTCTCTAATTAATTTAAACATATTTCAAATGAAGTTCCAAATACAGAAAAATCTTCCATAAAAAATTTAATCCATTTTTCAATCAAATCACTGAAAATTGTCATCATAGATCTTTGAAATGTTGCAGGTGCATTACGTAATCCAAAGGGCATTCGTTGAAAAGCAAAATTTCCATATACACTCTTAAATATTTTTTTCTCTTAATCCTCAGGATCTATTTGAATTTGATGATAACCGGTATATCCATCCGAAAAACAAAAATATTTGTGCTCAACCAATCTATCTAACATCTGGTCTAAAAAGAGTAAAGGAAAATGATCCTTGCTGGTGGTAGAATTTAATTTTCTATAATCTATGCAGATTCTCCAACTAATGACTTTTCTTATCGATATTAATTTGTTATGCTCATTTGTCACTACAGTCATACATTCTTTCTTTAGAACACAGAGAATTAGACTTACTCAAGCACTATTTGAAATATGATATATTATTCCAACATCTAACCATTTTAAATTTCTTTATTAACCACTTCTTTTATCATAGGATTTAATCTCCTTTGAGGATCAGTTCTTGCTTTGTGTTGATCTTTGTCGGTGTTATTTTAGGTTGGTGGGGAGTTGCCCGTAAGAAGTTGTCGGTCACTGGAATCAAATCTCGTTGCCCGCCTCGGAAGGACGTTGGAGTTTAGAAAAGTATGAAATCAAACTGACCCCATATTTTTCATAGTTTAAATGAAAGAGCCCGAAGGATAAACACAAGACTTGAGGATGAGACTCGATCAAATAAACTAAAAAAAAGTATGACATCTGTCTGGTCTGTGAAACCTTTGTATTTGCCGACAAGTTCCTCTATTTAATATAAAGGATTAAATAGGGTTTATTTTAAGCTATGTTCAGACATGCTTCCTATAAGGGCAAGCCCCTATGATTAATTACATCTTAAATGACCAAAGTCACCTAAGAAGAATCTCAATAAAAATCAGAAAATATTATCTTCAAGGAATTTCAAAGGGTAAGACTCTTTAATGAGATCGGACGCAGAGGTGTGAAAGGGGATTTGTTCAAATTTGGAACATTTTGTTATAGAATCCAAAATAGGAAGAACTAGGTGATGTCATGAATCCAGAGAAGAACCCCGGTGACTTCCCAGACTATCCTAATGTTTGGCTTCAATTTTTAGGAGAAAAAATTAAGTGTTTCATCCTGCCAATTTTATTAGTTAGGGCTTATATTAGTGTGAAATGATCACAAAAATAGCATGTAAGATGTGAGTATTTAGGTTGTGACGGATGACAACCTCGGAATCCTAAGATGAGTTAAGGCTTATATTGTATAGCAGGGCTGTACAAAGACCTAAAAATAAGGTGAGGATTTACATTGCATAAGCAAGCAACCTCGAAGTCCTATTGCTTTGTTGTTTAAGTCTAAGGAAGGAAGATTGGTTTAGCTGGGGAAGACGAGTTTTCCTGTTTAAGATGGTCGTACTGCCCACCATGCTAGCTCCAAGCTCCTTACCACGATGAGTTTGAGTATTCTAGTGTGTCAAGTTATAATGTCAAATCAGGTGACCCTATGGTTGAAGTTCTTTAAATTTTATAGAGGCATATTAAAGTTGATTAGAGCGACAGCGGTTAGGATCCTACGGTTCCTTCGTTCCAACATCACTATTTTCTATTAGATTCACTTAGTCTAAATGAATTTACTAAACTCAACTTAATGAGTTTTATAATTTCATTTAGACCGTGGGAAGCCTCGTTAGTAACTGTAGGTTACCTCCTCCGAGAGATTCTCATCGATAGAGACATCTTAATTTAGTTGAAGTTGTAGTTTTATGTGATGTTTGTGATTAAATTTTGATTTCATTTAAACCATTGGAAGCCTCGTTAGCAACCGTAGGTTACCTCCTCCGAGGGATTCCCGATCATCAAGACTGTGGGAAGCCTCGTTAGCAACCGTAGGTTACCTCCTCTGAGGGATTCTCGATCATCAGATAGAGACGTCTTAATTTAGTTGCAATTGTAGTTTTGTGTGATGTTTGTGATTAAATTTTGAGCTGTTTTATATTTTAATTTAGTTACAATTGTAGTTTTGTGTGATGTTTGTGATAAATTTTGAGTTGTTTTTATATCTTGAATGTTGTGGCGGTGAATTTTATCTTGGTTGATTTTAGTTTTGGTTTTGGTTTTGGCTTTATGGCTATCCTGATAGTTTTAGTTTTCATGCAGGGTGACGTCATTGTTTAGCATGCAAATTTGCAGGTATAAAAGTATAGTGTGAAAGTACAAGAAAGACAACGCTGAAAACTGTAAAAGCGTACCTGGCGAGCCTTCTCGTTCCACCGCCTGAAACTTAAAATGCAAGTTAAGGCAATTTATATGATATAGGGAAGTAAAATCTTGATGACCTATCTAACCTTAGGTCATATCTTGGTGGGTCCTTAGGAGTTTAATGAAGGATGATGTTTCCTTAGGAGTTTAATTAAGGATAATATTTCCAAGCAAAATATATTAAGTTTAGTAGATCTCCGAGGTATCTAACAGATCTGGAGAAATAAGCAGGTCCGTGCTCTCTCTCATTGCCTGGTGGAAAATCCCGAGTTCTTTTAAACTTATTATGTTGCTTAATAATCCATCCTATAAAGCACCCTAATGCTCAATGAACATTGATGTCTCAATTATCCCTAAGAGTACCGTAATTATCACTTGTGATTCAATTCAAGAATTATGTGGGTGAAGACCCTTAAAGAGGCAAGTTAGTGTTGTTGAAACACTTAGCCAAATTTTAACCCTAGTTGGGCTTGTAGTGTTTGAAAGATATTTTAATTTTTAATGATATTTACTTTTCTAATCCTCATTTAAATGAAACTTGATTTAGCCTAAGTCACTACTAAGCCCTTAAAACCTAGGTGAGTGTTTTAATTAGTTTTGAAAAGGTTAAGCTTTACGTGATCATGATTCATGATTTGAATTTTATTTGAAAATCAAATAGGGGTATTAAATTGATTAATTATTGACATCAAGTCATACCCCTAAGTCTTGGGTTCATTTTATTTTAATAAACTTCCAAATTTTAATATAGAAGTTTATTAACTTATCTTTTTAATTAGGAAAGTAATGTTGGTTTCTACCAATTAACCCCTTGTGTTTCAAAAATCAAATAAATTGATTAAGATCAGAGGTTACCCATTTCCCTCCTTAAATTAAGCCTAAATGTTAATTAATGCTAAATTTCCAAAATTACACATTTGCCCCTAAGGCCCTATACTTCATAATTTGTCAAATTCAATTCAAATGACTTTGAAATTTTTATCCTACCTCATTCATGCGTTTCATAATTTATCAAATTCAATTCAAATGACTTTGAAATTTTTATCCTACCTCATTCATGGGACAATTTGTCAAATTCAATTCAAATGACTTTGAAATTTTTATCCTACCTCATTCATGGGTCAACTAAGTTAATTAAGGATAAATTTCCAAAATTACACATTTGCCCCTAAGGCTCTAACACTTCATAAATAAAATTCAATTCAAATGACTTTGAAATTTTTATCCTACCTTATTCATGGGTCAATTGAGACATTCAATTCAAATGACTTTGAAATTTTTATCCTACCTCATTCATGGGTCAATTGAGACATCAGAGAAAACTTTGAAATTTTTATCCTACCTCATTCATGGGTCAATTAAGACATCAGAGGAGAAAATGTGATTTCTCAAGAAATTTTTATCCTACCTCATTCATGGGTCAATTAAGACATCAGAGGAGAAAATGTGATTTTGCAAAATTTAATTTTTTTATATATTTATTTTCATGCAAAATATAGGATTTTTCNAAGTTATAATGTCAAATCAGGTGGCCCTATGGTTGAAGTTCTTTAAATTTTATAGGGGCATATTAAAGTTGAACAGAGCGACACCTGTTAGGATCCTACAGTTCCTTTGTTCCAACATCACTATTTTCTATTAGATTCACTTAGTCTAATGAATTTACTAAACTCAACTTAATGAGTTCCATAATTTCATTTAGACCGTGGGAAGCCTCCGGTCAAGATCCCTCGGTTCCGTCGTCCCGGTATCACTATTTTCTATTGGAATCACTTAGTCCAAACATTTACTAAACTCAACTTAATGAGTTCCATAATTTCATTTAGGCCGTGGGAAGCCTCATTAGACTTACTAAACTCAACTTAATGAGTTCCATAATTTCATTTAGACCGTGGGAAGCCTCGTTAGACTTACTAAACTCAACTTAATGAGTTCCATAATTTCATTTAGACCGTGGGAAGCCTCGTTAGTACTAAACTCAACTTAATGAGTTCCATAATTTCATTTAGACTGTGGGAAGCCTCGTTAGCAATCACTAAACTCAACTTAATGAGTTCCATAATTTCATTTAAACCGTGGGAAGCCTCGTTAGCAACTGCTAAACTCAACTTAATGAGTTCCATAATTTCATTTAGACCGTGGGAAGCCTCATTAGCAACTGTAGGTTACCTCATCCGAGGGATTCCCGATCATCCGATAGAGACACCTTAATTTAGTTGCAATTTTAGTTTTGTGTGATGTTTGGTGATTAAATTTTGAGTTTTATATTTTGAATGTTGTGGCGGTGAATTTTATCTTGGTTGATTTTTAATTTTGGTTTTGGGATATTTTGAATGTTGTGGCGGTGAATTTTATCTTGGTTGATTTTAGTTTTGGTTTTGGTTTTAATTTTGAATGTTGTGGCGGTGAATTTTATCTTGGTTGATTTTTAATTTTGGTTTTGGTTATGTGGCTGAATGTTGTGGCGGTGAATTTTATCTTGGTTGATTTTAGTTTTGGTTTTGGTTTTGGTTTTATGGCTATCCTGATAGTTTTAGTTTTCATGCAGGGTGACATCATTGTTTAGCATGCAAATTTGCAGGTATAAAATCATAGTATGAAAGTACAAGAAAGACAACGCTGAAAACTGTAAAAGCGTACCTGACGAGCCTTCTCGTTCCACCGCCTGAAACTTAAAATGCAAGTTAAGGCAGTTTATATGAAATAGGGAAGTAAAATCTTGATGACCTATCTAACCCTAGGTCATATCTTGGTGGGTCCTTAGGAGTTTAATGAAGGATGATGTTTCCTTAGGAGTTTAACCCGAGCTCTTTTAAAACTATTATGTTTGCTTAATAATTCATCCTATAAAACACCCTAATGCTCAATGAACATTGATGTCTCAATTATCCCTAAGAGTAATGTAATTATCACTTGTGATTCAATTTAAGAATTATGTGGGTGAAGACCATTAAAGAGACAAGTTAGTGTTGTTGAAACACTTAGCCAAATTTTAACCCTAATTGGGCTTGTAGTGTTTGAAAGATATTTTAATTTTCAATGATATTTACTTTTCTAATCCTCATTTAAACGAAACTTGATTTAGCCTAAGTCACTACTAAGCCTTTAAGACCTAGGTGAGTGTCTTAATCAGTTTTAAAAGGTTAAGCTTTAGGTGGTCATGATTCATGATTTGAATTTTATTTGAAAATCAAATAGGGGTAATAAATTGATTAATTATTGACATCAAAGTCATACCCCTAAGTCTTGGGTTCATTTTATTTTTATAAACTTCTAAATTTTAATAATTTAGAAATTTATTAACTTATCTTTTTAATTAGGAAAGTAAGGTTGGTTTCTACCAATTAACCTCTTGTATTTCAAAAATCAAATAAATTGATTAGATCAGAGGTTACCCATTTCCCTTACCCCCTTTGTATTTCAAGCATCAAATAAATTGATTAAGATCAGAGGTTACCCATTTTCCCTCTAAATTAAGCCTAAATGTTAATTAAGGCTAAATTTTCAAAATTACACATTTGCCCCTAAGGCCCTATCACTTCATAATTTGTCAAAATCAATTCAAATGACTTTGAAATTTTTATCCTACCTCATTCATGGGACAATTAAGACATCAGAGGAGAAAATGTGATTTTGCAAAATTTAATTTTTTATATATATTTATTTTCATGCAAAATATAGGAATTTTTAAAATAAAATTCCTAACTTGACCAAGGTAAATTCTAATCCCTTAAAATTTTTATTGGATGTAACTTTAGACCAGAGAAGCCTTTTGACCAAATTTCATGATTTTTTGAATTTTATGTGAATTTTAAAAATTATTTTAAGTTCTGGGGTACTTATTAAATATAAAATATTTTAAATGGAGAAAATTAAGTTTTGTATTTTTGAAAAGTTTCCCTTAGGTTAGAGAACTCAGAGGAGAAGATTTTATATTTTCTTGATCTTTATTTGATTTATTGGAGTTATTTTAATGAAAACTCATTTTTAGCCTTTAAAAATCATTTTTAAGCTTTAAAATTCATTATCATTATTTATAAAATCAGGAAAAAATATTCTAATTATTCCTAAGTACTTACGAAGCAATATAGAACATTTTCATGAGTTTTATTATTTTTGTGAATTTTAGGGATTTTTAATTATTTAAATATTTAAAATAGGTTAAAAATCAAGTTTTTCTTTTAAGTATCATTTTATTTTTAGAAAATACCCTTAATTACAAAGAACTCAAAAAATAAGTTTTTATTAAATTTTTAGTTATATTTTGATTTTTAAAAATCAATTAAATGCCAAAAATGATGTTTATCTTTAAAAATCAATTTAAGTTAACAAATGTACTCAAAATATTTTGAATTTTTTATGATGAGTTCTCTGGATCATAAATAATAGTGAAAATAAAAAATCAAATCATTTGAATATTCATATCTTTCAAAATTAATTATCTTAATGATTTATTGTTCATGAAAATTAAGTACATTTTAAATGACTTGTCCCATGAAATTATTTTCAAAAGCTTCTCTAGTCATGATAAACCTTCCAAATTTTTCTTGGAATTTTCTAATCAACATGCTAATTTCCAAGATTATTTTAAGGAAATAATGTGCAAAAACTTGAAAAATATGGATCTCTATCCAGANCTGGGGTATTTATTAAATATAAAATATTTTAAATGGAGAAAATTAAGTTTTGTATTTTTGAAAAGTCTCCCTTAGGTTAGAGAACTCAGAGGAGAAGATTTTATACTTTCTTTATCTTTATTTGATTTATTGGAGTTATTTTAATGAAAACTCATTTTTAGCCTTTAAAAATCATTTTTAAGCTTTAAAATTCATTATCATTATTTAGAAAATCAGGAAAAATATTCTAATTGTACTTACGAAGTAATTTAAAATTCATTATCATTATTTAGAAAATCAGGACAAGTCATTTAAAATGTACTTACGAAGTAATATAGAACATTTTCATGAGTTTTATTATTTTTGTGAATTTTAGGGATTTTTAATTATTTAAAAATTTAAAATAGGTTAAAAATCAAGTTTTTATTTTAAGTATCATTTTATTTTTAGAAAATACCCATAATCACAAAGAACTCAAAAAATAAGTTTTTATAAAATTTTTAATTATATTTTGATTTTTAAAAATCAATTAAATGCCAAAAATGATGTTTATCTTTAAAAATCAATTTAAGTTATCAAATGTACTCAAAATATTTTGAATTTTTTATGATGAGTTCTCTGGATCATAAATAATAGTGAAAATAAAAAATCAAATCATTTGAATACTCATATCTTTCAAAATTAATTATCTTAATGATTTAGTGTTCATGAAAATTAAGTACATTTTAAATGACTTGTCTCATGAAATTATTTTCAAAAGCTTCTCTAGTCATGATGAACCTTCCAAATTTTTTTTGAATTTTCTAATCAACATGCTAATTTCCAAGATTTTTTTAAGAAAATAATGTGCAAAAACTTGAAAAATATGGATCTCTATCCAGGAACCTCCTCTGACTTTAAAAAAATTAGAGGATGTTTCCCTTGACAGAAGCTACAACATGCCAAAAATTCAAGCTATAATGATAAGTCTAAATGCATGGAGAATTAAAACATTCAAATCATTATTTAAATAATTCAAAATAAAATATGCATCACATGGACTTGAAATTTATTTTACATTGTTCTCCTCTGTTCACTGAATAAGAGGGTATTTTTATTTTATTTTTGTGATTTTTATACACAAAGTTATGGATTTTTAAAGTTGAGGGAGTTTAAATAAATAGAAAAAGCCCTATTTCTCTACTTATCCACGCGGCGCCTCATCATCCTATGGTGGCTCCAAAACTCCACGCGACGCACTCTTATTTGATGTCGTCGTCCACGCCAACAGTCATGTGTCTCGCTGTTTGTGTAAAGAAGCACGATCCAGCTTCATCTTGACCGTCCATTTGATACACGCGCGATCAGACGGCGCGTGGTCATCATCCCCGATAGCTTAGGCTGAGAACCGTCCACCTTTGAGGCTTGAGATCTCTCTCATTTCTTAACCAAATTAGGTGAATTTTTTCTTAAATGCTCGTCTAAGTGAGACAAACACATCCATACGGTTAATGTGTCATGAGATCAAGCCTAAGAAAATGAAGAATCAAAATAGGCTCGGGGGGAGGAGAAGTTTTATACCTTTGCTCTGAGAAGGGAAGCTTCAATCAGAGGTGCTCGACACATTTGTTGGGGTCTAAGGAGGCTAGGGAATAAGCCTCTTGCTGTGGTGTAAGGTCTAAGTGTGATTATGATCAAGACCATTTTGGGTGTTGATTGAAGTCTATACTAGGGGCTCTGTGGAAGGGGAAATTGATGGGGCTTCTTCCTCTTTCACTATTGTGAAGGTGTGGGTGAAGTTAATTTAGGTTTGGTGGACTGTGGAGATATATTGGGCTTTGTCCTGGTTTCCGACAAGGTTTTGAGCTCAAAATTGAACTTCGATAAGGGGATTCAGGGCAATGTGGTGGTTGGGTTGCACTGAGGATGTCTCAAAGAGGCTTTGTGTGTGATTTCAGGGACTTTTTCTAAGAGCTTCTCCGACAAGTGAAAGTGAGTGCAAGTGAGTGAAAGTGAGTGAACTAGCTCCATATCAACACCCTAGGTCAACCTTAAGGCCAAGAATTTCTATGGGGATTCACCTTAAGCTCTATCATATTGACCCCGCCTACAAGTGCTATACGTTAGGACCAATATGTGGAACTTCAAGTTGAGCAAAGAATGGTTTAGAGTTTCTAATGGCGAGGGTTCCTTTTCTAGTCCTCTAGGAATAGTCAGCAAAAAAATTGTATGACTAGACTCTAGGCTACTAAAGAAGAAAAACTGGACCTCAACCAAAAGTGAAGTCAACATGACTTGAGAGAGAGCAACACTGAACTACTGTATTCAATAGTCCAAACCGATTGATATTGGAGGATTGATTTATGGAGTTATGTTGACCTCACTTTTGGTTGAGGTCTAGCTTTCTCCTCTTTAGTAGCCTAGGGTCTAGCCATAGGACTTTTCTGCTCACTATTCCTAAAAAACTAGAAAAGGAACTCTCATCATTAAAAACTCTAAACTCTTCTTTACTCAACTTTAAGTTCCATATATTAGTCCTAACCTCTAGCACTTAGTAGGTGGGACCAATATGAGGGAGCTAAAGAGGAGTCCCCATAGGACTACTTTGCCTTAAGGTTGACCCTGAGTGTTGGTCTGGAGCTAGTTCACTCACTTGCACTCACTTTCATTCACAACCCTAAGCCCAAACTCTATTGAATTTGATCCCTTGATCTTTTGGGAGACTCATGTAGACGGTCCTCTAGACACATTAGACCTAGGCTAGGGTTTAGCTAAGATCAATACATAGAGGACCAAGATAGAGATTCCATTGATCCATGGCTTATATAGGGTGGTTGCCACCCCAATTTTACCAAAATACCCTAACTCAGCCTTTCCCCCCAAATCTACTTAATTTACCAAAACACCCCCAAACCCCAAAATTTGACCAAAATTCCCAAATTCATACAAAATACACAAATTTGCTCAAAAACCTTTTTAAACCATTTCAAACTACCCAAATTGTCCAAAACATCACAAAAATTCCAAAATTACCAAAACACCCTTATATTTGCCAAAATTACCAAAATATCCTTGGTAGCCCAAAATTTACCAAAAACATTCAAAATCACTTAAAATGTCCCCAAAAACAATGTGGACCCTTCAATTGAACCCAGTTTGATCAATTTGACCACTTTAACTAAAAATCACCAAATTGTCTTTAAAGGCCCAATTTCCCCAAATTCACCCCAAATGTCCATCAATATGGCCCTAATTCTCCCAAATTTCAACTCTAAACTCAAATTAATCTTTCATATGATCAATTAAAACCAAATCCAAGCTTAATTGACCCATGCTTTGCGCTCAATTTTGATCCAAACCAAAACAATCAATTTTGACCATATGACTTAATCTCACCTAATTGAACCATATGACTCACTCAATTGCCCCATATTGAATCTTAAATTCTTCCTAAAAATCCAACACATCAAATTTGATCTTCAGTTGGCCTTGTTCAATCCTCAATTTCACTCAATTTCAACCTACATTCAAAATCCTCAAAATTTTCCCAAATTGGTTGTCTCCAAATTCTACCAAATTGAATTTCATAACCCTAAAATTGACACCCAACTTATATTGAAAATTTTGTATGACATTCCTCTAGACCATTTTGAACCATCAATTTGGACCTAACCCAACTTTATCCTAACCTAAACCCAAGTCTAACCCAACATCCCCAGATTGACCAAATGCCCAACATCCTCCAAATTGAACCTCCAAATCAATTCAAAGTCACTCCAAGTATTTTCTAAACCCCTCATGACAATCATCCACACAATATTTCTCAATAAATTGGACTCAATATCATGGCTAGCCCAACCCAAACCCAACGTTTAACCATTTTGACCCAAATCGAACCCCTTCACCAAAATTGACTTAGCCATGCCTAAGTGACCAAATTAATGTCACCACAGCCACAATTTGGACCCTATTGACCAGATTAAACCCACGTAAACTGCCTAGGTATGCTATGGACCAATGGTCCCTTGATTTAAAGGATCTTAACCATATTTGGGTCTTATTTCAAAATACTTTGCCATGACCACTTGCCATTGGGAGTAAATCATGATTAAAGCTCCCCTGAACTTCCTGAGTCAAGAAGTGACCTTACCGTGGCCACCACCTCCTCAGCCATCGGATACTGCCACCCAAATGAGCTCCCATTAGCCAAAACTCAAAATTAAACTCACATGAGATGACCAAGTCTGATTGGTCACTAGAGCTCTTCATCCCTCCACTTAAGCATCAATTTGCAACCAACGGTTGCCCCTGGTAGCCAGCTCAAGCTCTTCTATTTCATTAGCCGCCTCCATGACCAAAGGAAGAAAAATCCAATTTCCTTGGGGAGACTCTGCCCAATTACTCTCAGACACTCTATAAGAACTCCTAAACTCATTGCAATCATTTTCCCCCTGTGGTTCCCTCTGTGAGAGTTCAATTTTGAGCTTAAAATCAGGTCAAAACTAGGACACATTTCTCTACAACCATACAATGAACTGATTAAGTGTGCACACACCATCCCCACTTTGAGAGGAGTTGATTCCCCACAAAAGCCCCCTCTCAAACAACCTCTAACCTAGCTCTAGACCAACACCTAAAAGCTTGGTAGAAAAGATAGCTTGACAATTCACCAGGGCCTGATACTTCATCTGGAGGTTTGTTGGACCCAGTTGAAGCTACCACAACCATCTAGTTGAGGCCTCCCCTCCCAGACAAAGGTATTTAGCTCTAACCCTAATTTGAGCTTATTTTGATTATCCATATATAATGACTTGATTTCATACTTGATTAACCATATAGATATGCTCGTCTTGAGTAGATGAAGGTTTAAAAACAAACCCCATTTGATTTGATTGAGTCTAAGCAAAGATCTTAAGGTTTTAGTGTGAACGGTTCTCGGGCTAGGTCACTTGAGGACGATGAACATATGCCTTCCGATCGCGCGTTTATTCCATGGATGACTGAGATCGTCTTGGATGGAGTCTTCGTGCATGAACAGCGGGCTGACGAGGCGGCTACATGGCTGGAAGCGTCAAACCGTGGAGCACCGCGTGTAAAGTTCGGAGCCGCCTTAGGATAAGTTGGATAAGTAGATAAATAGCCTTTTTATAAATTAAATTAAATGCCAGATTTTCAAAAATTTATATCTTTTGATAGATAAATCATAAAAATAAAAGAAAAATACTCTTTTGCTCAAAGAATAGAGGAGAATAATGTGGACCAAAAATAAAAATTATTTTGTTGACTCTCTGATTTTTAGTGGATTAAATACTCTCTGGAGTATTTTATTTCATTATGATCAAGCATTACTCACCATGACTTGAGTTTTTTAGGGTTTGTTTCTCATCACAGAGGGGATGTTCTCTGATTTTTTCAAGGTCAGAGAGCATCTCTGTGCTTCTAACCCAAATTTTCAAGCTATGGAGAATATTTTGGCTTATTTTAATTATATAAATTAAAATATCATTTGAAAAAAATATGAGAGTAATTTTAGTAGGTTTTCTGTAGTTGGAGAAGNTATATATATACACACATAGGGTCCATAAGCCTTTTATCTTTGCTATTTTGGAGTTTCTGGTTGCTGTGAATCAAGGTAAAATTTTTAAAAGTTTTCCTAAATTTAATCACTATTGCAACAAAAATAATAAAATTTGGATTTTTTGGAAGCGTGGGTTTCATTTAAATATCATTGAGGATGACATTCAATTTGTCCTTACAAATTTCAAATTGGATAATTTTCATGGGTGGGCCACTTTTGTTTATGATAGCTCTATTTTACGGGACAAACTCTTACTTTGGGATAAATTGATTTACATGGGGGAAACAATAAATGAAAATTGGGTTGTCGGAGGTGATTTTAATATGATTATGAAACCTGCTGAAAAGAGAGGTGGCAAAAGATGTGAGATTTCTCTTATCAACAGGTTTTGTGATAAGATTGCTAATGTTGGTTTGTATGATTTAGGTTACTATGGTTCTCCTTACACTTGGCGAAGTGGTCTACTATCACAATGTTTGGATCGTTTTCTTGCTAACAGACCTTTCCTAACTTATTATCCAATTTCTAAAGTCCAACACTTAAACGCTGCGGCTTCTGATCATAACCCCATTTTACTTACACTACCTTTTTTTAATTCCCCTTCCTTTTCTAAATTTATGTTCTTTAATATCTGGACCAACCATGATTCCTTCTTAGCTCTCATCAAGCAGGCTTGGATCTCTGATATTGCTGACACCCCTTGGTATATTTTATGGCAGCTTCATAAAAAAGTAGCACATATTTACGAAAATGGAATTACCAAGTTTTTGGTAATGTACATACTAAAGTTTTTGAAGCACAGAAAAAAGTGGATTTATTAGAATTAGAAGACTGTTGTACTATGCAATGGGGTAATGATGTAGCTCAAGCTCATGAATCCCTTCAGCAAGCCATTGATTTAGAGGAAGGTTTTCTGAAGCAAAAAACTAATGATGTTTATTTTGCTTGTGGCCATAGGAACACTAAATTTTTTCATGCATCCATAAAGCAAAGACATAACTTAAACATTATCCTCAAAATCAAATCTTTTGAGGGTGAATCTCTCACCGATCTTGAAGCGATTGGTAACAGTACGGTTCAACACTTCACTAACATTTTCCAACAATCAACTTCGGTCTTACTTGTTAATGTGGATCTTTTCAAGGAGGAAAAGGATTATACCTCTTCTCTTGCTCTTTCTAATGTCCCTACTGAAGAAGAGATCCTTGCCTCTTTTAAACGTATCAACCCTAATAAAGCCTCGGGGCCTGATGGCTTTACCTCAACTTTCTATATTACTTGCTGGGACATTATTAAGAAGGAAGTGATAAGTGCCATTCAAAGTTTTTTCTTGGGTGACAACCCGGGTAAATATTTCACTTCCTCCCTACTCGTGCTTATCCTGAAAAATAATGATAAACTTTGTTGGGATAGCTTCCGACCTATCTTCCTTACCTCTGTCATTTCTAAAGTAATAAGTAAGATTATTGTGGCTCATTTAAAACCCTATTTGACAACCATCATCTCTCCTCAACAATCTGCTTTCATTCAGGGTAAGGAAATTTCTGATAATATTCTCCTTGCTCAAGAAATTATTGAAGACTAAGATAAGAAGTGTAGGGGCGGCAATGTGGGTTTTAAGCTTGACATTAAGAGATCTTTTGACACTATCAATTGGGACTTTATTTTAAGAATCCTTTGTGCTCGAGGTTTCTCTAATAAATTTGGTAGTATTATTCAAACCTGGCTTGCTCAGAATTACTACAGCGTTCTTGTGAATGGAAAATCTTATGGTTTCTTTTCCTCTTTCAGAGGGATCAAAAAAGGTGATCCTCTTTCTCCTACAATTTTTATTCTTGCTTTTGATTACCTCTCTCGCCTTATGAATTAAATGCAAATGCTTCACCCTTACACCCAATTTTCTCACAAATCCAAGCTTATTGTCATTCATCTGACTTATGCTGATGACGCTATTATCTTCTCTAACGCAAGCAAAAATGCTTTCAAACATTTGATAAGAACATTAAGGCACTTCCAACACACATCAGGATTAATCTTTAACACGGATAAATTCCATTTATATTTTGGTAAGCATGCTAGCACTACCTTAACCTCCTGGGCCATCAATCATACATCTTGTCAGATGGCCTCCCTTCCGCTTAAATATTTGGGTGTCAACATTTTGCATAGTAGGAAAAGTCAATCTCAAATGGATGATGTTGTGGAAAAAATTAAAGCCAAGATAACCAATTGGAGGAATACTTTTTTATCTAATGGTGGCAGACTCACTTTACTTAAGAGTGCTCTCCACACCATTCCCTTATATGCTCTTTAAGTCCTTCTCCTGAAAAAGAGTACACAAAATACTCTGGAGAGGCTCTTCAATAATTTTTATGGTCTGGAAGTAATCAAAGATAATTTTGGTCTACTTGGGATAAAGTTTGCAAACCTCTTTTTGCTGGTGGTTTAGGTTTTAAGAATCTAAATCATATTACTGAGATCAATATGTGTAAACTTTGGTTTAAATTTTGCATGGGTACGTCGCTATGGGCTCAATTTCTTCATAAAAAGTATTGCTCTCAAGTTCACCCCACCATCGTTGAATGGAAAAAGGGTAACACTAAACTTTGGAAAGATTTAATTAAAGTTCGACTTGTTGCTCAAAAGTTTATCTTTTGGGATATTGGCAATGATAATTTAACTTTTTGGTATGATCATTGGGGAATGGAGGACATTTCTACGATGTCTCATTCTGTTTTTGATAACAACGTCCTTGTTTCTGATTGTTGGCGCAACGATGCTTAGGATGTGCCTAAGCTCCTGGATTTGGTTGGGGATAAGGCTAGACATATCACAAAAATACCACTTCTGTCATCCATAATTAAGGATTCCCCCATGTGGAAATTCGCCTGTCATAATTCCATAACAAAACTTCTGTATCAAAATATGCATACTTTTACCCAGTGACACTGGACTAAAACTCTTTGGAATGATGTTCTATCCCCTTCTATATATCCTTCTTTTTATGGAGATATTTTTTACTACTTTTGCCTTTGGATGACATTTTAAAATTAAAAGGCTTGCACATGGCTTCGAGGTGCTATATTTGAAAATGTGAGGCTGAATCAGCTTCACATGTTTTTTTAATTGTCATTATGCTCGTATTGTTTGGCATGAGGTTGGGACTTATTTCGGTTTTACTTGGAATAGATTGAAGAATTTTTCTGAGTTGGATAACTATATTGATGCTTGGAAGGCTGCACCTATTTATGTTGGTAAATTGGATTCTTTTAATTTAGTTATTCTGTAGTTCCTTTGGGCTGCTAGAAATGCTCATAAATATGAAACACGTCCTCCAACACCTGCTAATACCACCTCTTATATTCTTGCCTATTTTCTCAAAATCTCCTGACACTTTTCGACAATTTCCGCTTGCCCCCAGAGGGGTAGGAGGGCCTCTTTACTAAGATGACAACCCCCTCTATTGGTTGGGTGAAGCTGAATGTTGATGGGAGCTGGACTATTAATGGCACCGGGATGGGGGGTATTTTTCGTGATAATAGAGGCAGCTGCCTTAGTTTTTTTGCCTCCCCGATTTGTGCCTCCACACCTTTAGAAGCGGAATGTTTGGCCATTTGGTATGCTTTACGTTATTTTTCATTTCAATATGATTTATATTCAATTGGATTCTATCGCTATTGTTAACATGTTCAACAAGGCCTCTCCTATCACCTGGAATATTCTCTGTTTGCTTAACATTATTCAGGATTTTATTAAAAAGAAACACTTGGTTATACAGATGCATTTCATTTAAAGAGAATGCAATTCTCCAGCTGATTGGCTTGCTAAACAGGGATTAAGAAGAATTTTTGTGGGCATTTTGCCCCCACCTCAATTACAATTACTCTTGAATGGGGACTTATTAGATGTGACTTACATTAGAAGTTAACTTGTTGCCATTTTTTCTGCGCCAGTGCTTGCATAGGTTTTTCGGTCATGGGCCTTTTGGTCTCAAGTTACTTTTCCATATGAAAATTTCTATTTTTCTGTTCCGAATTAACCTTCTATTGTTCCTATGCCGCACGTTCATCACTCCCTATCAATATATAATTTCTCTGCTTTTAATACTAACTTTCTGCATTATTTTTTGGTTGTGTTTTTTAGCCGACTACAGACTTATGGTTTCAGAGAATTGGGAGATTATTGCTATTTTTCAAGCTTTTCTTTTGATGATACTATTTTGCCACGAGCAACCTTTGGCTTAAATGATGATATCGACGCTTTCTCGATTGCACATTGGCTTGAGTCGCCCTACATTGCTGTTTTAGATGGACTTTTATGGGTGTTTTTTAAATGTTTTTTCTCTATCTATTGTACTGATGTACTTTTTGGTTAATTATACCTTTATGAGTCTTTTACTTTGTGTGGAGTTGTACTGTGGATTGGGGAACCCCTAGGATTTATCTTGTATTTTTTTGGCTTTTAGATGGGGATCCGCTTTCCCTCCCTCTTTTTGTAATAACTTTTTATATCAACACGTAGGGAGCCACGAGACATTCTTTTAACTTATATATATATATAT